>JAHRHZ010000056.1:3060258-3081248 GCA_024137785.1 Ginglymostoma cirratum | reverse complement strand
AGAAATGATGAAGGGTTTAGGCCCGAAACGTCAAGTTTTCCTGCTCCTATGATGCTGCTTGACCTGCTGTGTTCATCCAGCCCCATGCTTGTTATCTCTCTTCACCCCATTGCTACTTGTTTCATGGGCTAGAGGAGTAACTGCTCTGTGAATGTTCTCTGGCATGCAACGATGGGAAAATAATTCTATATTTTTTCATTTTATTGCAGTTAACAATGCCAGCAATATTTGAAAGGTCACAGATGCTACACAATTGGCCAGTGCTTGACCAAAACTACGGCTGTGGCTCGCAAAGCCACTGCATAACGCCAGAAAAAGTTCAATATGTCCCACGCTGCTTTTAACCAAGTATGTCACCGGCACCTCAATGTATTTAGGTTCGTCCAAAGCACCTTTTTTACTGCTTCAAAGATGCTATATAAATGCAGCTTGTTGTTGGAAAAGCACTTCAGAAACAGAAGTGCTGCAGTCCAGGTTGACCAAGATCTCAGTCCTTCTTCTAGCCTGCAATGCTCAGCACAGCTTTGGCCTACAAAATGATAGCATCAGAGAATGCAACAGCATCCAAAGGGAAATGATGAGCCTGACCGTGAGGCAGAAGATTTATCTGCCTGAAAAGCAGCTCAGCTGATAGTCGTGTTGAATATATCAAGTACCATACACGTTTATTGCCCCAACATAATCAGAACATGCTTCCAATTCCTTTGCCAAACAAACCACCTTGTTGATTGGACACAGTCATGCTAAAAATGCATGAATGTGTGTAAATTCTCCAGATACTCTTGATCTGTTTTATACCAAAATCACTGTCTGAGCAATTTCCCATACTTTATAATCCCAGCTTTTATTGAACCTTACATTGTGCCATGCAAGGTGTATCCAGTGTGTTTTGTCCCTATTGAAAAACAGTACGGTGTGCATCCTAACTGCATACTCCTGTTGAAGTCCCATGGGACAAGAGACAGAAAACTATAATTGTATCACTGTCCATATATGGGGATGAAGATTCATGCCTTACACCTTTGTTCTGGGAGAGTGAATGGCCCTGTAACGAGACGTGATGAATGGAGTGGCTAGTTGACCTTTCTGCTCAGGAATACATCTGTAATTACCACACAGTATTTCTGTAATTTCTGTAATTACTACAAAAAAAGAGTGGGAGGAGGATGCAGACGTAGGCTTAGATTTTTGCAATAAAAACTGAAAGAACTGCGGATGCTGTGAATCAGGAACAAAAACAGAAATTGCTAGAAAAGCTCAGCAGGTCTGGCAGCATCTGTGAAGAAAAAATCAGAGTTAACGTTTGGGTCCGGTGACCCTTCCTCAGAACTGTTCTGACAATGGGTCACCGGATCCAAGATGTTAACTCTGATTTTTTTCTTCACAGATGCTGCCAGACCTGCTGAGCTTTTCCAGCAACTTCTGGATTTTTGCAATGATGGTGTGACTCTCAGTCCTGGTGAAGTTCACAGAATTGGAAGTCTTGCCCCTGACCATGACATCTACCATTTTCTAGGGAGTGGGAATGGGGTTAAGTCATGTTTCATGCGTGCATATTCTACCCTAACCCCTTCCCTCCCATCTCACTATAACAATTTGGTCCCCCTTGTCCTCACCTACCATCCCACCGGCATCCACATCCAGAGGATCAGTAGCCACCATTTCTGCCACGTCAGATGGGATGCCACCACCAGACCCATATTCCTTTCCCCTCCCTTGCAAACCTTCCACTGGAACCATTCCCCCTGGAACACCCTGGCCCACTCCTCTCTCACTCCCAATGCCTCCCCACACACCCCTACAGCACCTTCCCATGCAATTGCAGAAGGTGTAACACCTGCCATTTGCTCCCTCCCTCCTCACTACCCAAGGCCCCAGACTCACCCTCCAGGTGAAGCATTGATTTACCTGCACTTTACTCAATCTAGTCTACTGTATTCACTGCTCACAATGTGGTCTCTTTTATATTGTGGAGACTGGGTGACCACTTTGCAGAACACTTACATGCTGTCCATAAAAATGACTCCAAGCTTTCAGGTGACTGTCATTGCAACACACCACTGTGTCCCCTGCCGTTGCAACATACCACTGTGTTCTCTGCCATTGCAACACACCACTGTGTTCCCATGCAAACATCTCTGTCTAAGGTCTGCTGCAGTGCTCCAGAAGTGTTGCAGGAACAACACCTCATCTTCCACTTAAATACCTTCCAGCCTTCAACACTCAACACCAAGTTCAACAATTTCAGAACATGAACATTCTCTCCATGTTCATCACCTCCCCCACACCCCTAAGTCTTGTCCTGAAATGGGTTGATTTCAGCACAGCCAACCCATTTTCAACTAGTCACAGTCCCCATTATCACCAATCTAGCTTCTCTTCTTCCCTGGCCATTACCAACAATCCCTTTGTCCACCTATCCTGTTTTCTCTCTCTCTGTCTGTGTGTGTCTCTCTCTCTCTCTCTCTCGGGGCTCCACTTCTACCTATCTGCCTCATTCCATTTTCACTCCAGTCCCCATCATCAGATTAAATACGGCCAGAGGGTCCACTCTGTCCGTGACTCCCTTGTCCACTCCACACTCCCCTCCAGCCCCACCTCACCCGGCACTTTTCCCTGCAACCGCTACACCTGCCCCTACACCTCCCCCCTCACCCCCATCCCAGGCCCCGAGAAGACTTTCCACATCAAGCAGATGTTCATCTGCATATCTGCTAATGTGGTACACTGCATCCGCTGTACCCGTTGTGGCCTCCTCTACATCTGGGAAACCAAGCGGAGGCTTGAGGACCGCTTTGCAGAACACCTACGCTCGGTTTGCACTAAACAACTACACCTCCCAGTCGCGAACCATTTCAACTCACCCTGCCATTCCACAGACGACATGTCCATCCTGGGCCTCCTGCAATGCCACAACGATGCTACCCGAAGGTTGCAGGAACAGCAACTCATATTCCGCTTGGGAACCCTGCAGCCCAATGTGGACTTCACAAGCTTCAAAATCTCCCCTCCCCCAACCGCATCCCAAAACCAGCCCATCTCGTCACCGCCTCCCTAACCTGTCCTTCCTCCCACCTATCCCCTCCACTCACATCAAGCCCCACCCCCTTCTCCTACCTACTAACCTCATCTCGCCCCCTTGACCTGTCTGTCCTCCCTGGACTAACCTATCTCCTCCCTACCTCCCCACCTACACTCACCTTTACTGGCTCCATCCCTGTCTCTTTGACCTGTCTGTCTCCTCTCCACCTATCCTCTCCTCTATCCATCTTCTATCCACCTCCCCTACTTTCCCTATTTATTTCAGAATCCCCTTCCCCTCCCCCATTTCTGAAGAAGCGTCTAGGCCCACAACGTCAGCCTTCCTGCTTCTCTGATGCTGCTTGGCCTGGTGTGTTCATCCAGCTCTACACCTTGTATATCTCAAGTACTGCCCCCCGGTCACACATCAGGAGGTAATTTCACTGGTGTAGTAATCCAGAACAACAGACTACATTTATGGATTCCACCCCACCCCACTACTGTTGCATAAATGCTGCCTCCTCTACTTTTCATATCAGCTCTGATGAAGAATCATCAAGAATCAAAAATGTTAGCTTGCATTCTCTCCATAGATGCTGCCTGACCTACTGTGATTGCCAGTATTGCCTAGCTGCTTCTAATTCTGAGGAAAGGTCACTTGACTTGAAATGTTGACTCCACTTTTTTTCTCCACTGACCTGCTGAGTTTATCCAGCAATTTCCATTTAAGTTTGTTTCAGATTTTGAGTATTTGCAGTGTTTTTTTTTGTTTTTTTTTAAAGAATTCCTATTCCCAGTGCACTTTCTCCCAGGGTGTGTTTGTGAAATGGAGAGATGCCTGAACTCTGTATTTCTGACCCAGGCATGAAAATTCACATTGCCATAAAGCATCGTGACAAATAGGTGCAAGGGAATATGAGGGGCTTCAGTTATGAGAAGAGTTTGGAAAATTTAGGCTTGTTCTTTTTGGGGCAGGGAAGGGGAAGAAGAAACTGAACGGAGCCTTTCAAGATGCTGAGAGGTTTTGATAAATTAGGGAAAGTTATTCCCAATGGCAAATCAGTCAATAGCAAAAATCCTTGTCTTCTTCTTTTCCTTCTTCTGTTTCTTTTTCCTCCTCCCATTTCTTTCCACAATCATTTATAACATATAGTAACAACTTGGTGGAGGAAAGTGAATGTACCATAGTCAAACTTGCAGATAACACAAAAATTGGTAGGAAGGCGAGTCATGAGGATGATCCAAAGAATCTGCTGAGGGATGTAGACAGTTTAAATGAGTGGGCAAAAAAATCTAAGAGACGAAACATAAAGTAGGAAAATGTGAGGTTCGCATTCGAGCAGGAAGAATAAAGGAGCTGACTATTATTTAAACAGAGAACGACTGCAGGAACCTAGAGGGATTTGGGAATTCTTGTGTGTAAGTTGAAAAAGCTAACATCCATGTTCAGTTGATGATAGGGAAGGCAAATGCAGTGTTTGCCTTCATATTAAAGGGAATGGATTATAAAGATAGGGAAGTCATGCTAAAACTATACAAGGCACCACACAGAGCACAACTGGAATACTATGGACAGGAAGGTACACATGCATCAGTCCAAAGAAGGTTCACTGTGTTTCTGGATCTGCCAGGAATGTCTTTTGAGAAGAGATTGAATAATTGGGCCTGTACTTAATTGGAATTAAGAAAGAGAAGCCAACTTATTGAAATGTAAAAGATTCTTAGGGAACTCACAGTCTAAGAATAAAGGGGTAAGCCATTCATGACTGAGATGAGGAAGAATATCTTCGCTCAGAGGGCTGTGAACCTGTGGAATTCTCTCCCACAGGAAATTGTTGGGGCCAGTTCATTGGATATATTCAAGAGGGAGTTGGACATGGTCCTTGTGGCTGAAGGGATCAAGGGGTATGGAGAGAAAGCGGGAATGGGATACGGAGATTGCGAGATCAGCCATGATCGCATTGAATGGTAGTCCAGGATCAAAGGGCTGCCTAGCCTACTGCAGCACCTATTTTCTGTGTTTCTATATAACTCGACAGGGTAGATGCTGTGAGGTTATTTTCCCTTTTGGGAGGGTCTAGGCCTAATCTGGGAATAAAGGTTCAACTGTTGAAGACATAGATGAGGAGGAATTTACCCTCTCAGAGGACAGTAAATTTGTGGAATTCTTTATCACAGAGCACTCTCGAGGCTACGTGGTTAAGTATATTCAAGGCTAAGGTAGATTTATTTTGAATCAGTTAGGGAATCAAAGATTATAGGGAAAAGGAAGGAAGTTGTGCATTATCAGATCGCCCATGATATCATTGAATAGTGGAGCACACTTTGTGGCCTGAATGGGTTAGTTCTGCTCCCATGTCTTATAGTCCCACGTCCATCACTCATGTCACCAGAATCCTCTCGCACTGTATGATTTGGTTGTCCCATTTTAATCTCTTAGCTACCTTCTTCGATCTTCCCACAATCTTCATTGAGCCCCGGATAAGCCAGTTCCTGATTTTGTCCTTTCTTATCGATCCATACTTCCAGCTTGGCATCCGCATCTCATTAGTTTCCAGCCATCGTTACTCTCTTCCTGATGTTTCCCAAGTTTCTGCTGCTCCCTAACCAGGCCAGTCTTGCACCAGCCCTGTGGATTCTTCATTTTGGATTCAGCCACATTTAGCTATCAGCTAACACTCACCACCGGCCAATAAATCAAGGCTATAGTTTCAATATAATAATCTAGAGGGGAGGTGAGAGAATTTGTTGCAGGGCGTTTTCGGGATCCAAAATGCTGTACAAGGCAGGAGGTGCTTCCATGATAATTTCAAAAGACAGTTGGACCGGCAGTAGAAGATTTGGGATTAAATAGCTACGCAGGGGTTCAGTATTGAGTGTGGTTGCTCTTCCAAAGAGCCAGCACAGACTCATTGGGGCAAAACAGCCTCTGTCTGTGCTGTAAGTTGCTGCTATTCTGTGATCTGAATCACCTGCAGCTGCTCATACCTCTACCACAGCTAGAGATTTGTACTGGACACCAATATCGTTATTAAAGCCCCTGTGTCATTGCTTTCTGAGTCAGATTTGCACACACTGGGAATCCAGACAAGACAGACTACTGTATATTGCAGCTCTCAAAGTGTGGAGCTGCTGTCATAGCTTTGATAATGATAGCTATGCTTGAACTGCACATTCTATCATTGTGAATTCAGGGAATGCAATCAGTGGTCGCTGACAGAAATCAAGAGCCAGGCTCCTCTCCCAGACGCCCTCTGCCTCTGAGTCTGATAGTTATTACACAGGAACAGTCCTGATTGCTCCTTGGACTACTCCCAGCACTAATAGCCAATTTATGCTACCTCTGCACAGTTAGCAGAGCTCCGACAAGAGCCATTGTTTACTTGCAGACCCCACCCATAAGCAGAAATACAAAGGAGCTATGTAGAACAGGGAATGCAACAGAATATGGATGCTGCTGCTAAATACGCAGGGCGATTGATCATTTTCTGGGGTGTGTGACTGTAAAACAATCAAGTCACATTGGCAGGCGTAATATTGTGCTTGTTGCTGTGTTAGCAGGTAACCACATCACACAGTGACCAGGAAAACTGCGGAAATCTTCCCAATTTCAGGCATAATCATGAGTTGGAACCATTCCACAGTCCCACTGGTGTCCATATGGTGTCATGGTCTTGCATGAGGACAATCAATGGCCTCCATGTTCATGAGGTCTGGGTACAGGACCACAGGCAGGAGGCCCAAGGAGAGGGTATGCAACACTGGAAAGCAGGCAGCTTCACCAGGCGAGATGAAGACTGCTAAGGTAGCTCAATGAGCATGCAGGCACCTCAAAGTGGAGGGGCTGTTTGATAGCTGTGAAGCATCATCTTAAAAAAGGGAAGGACCAAAATTAAAGGGTGATCAATTTTGAGTAGGACATTTTAACAGGCACAACCGTGGGCTGGTGCCATGGCTCCAAAACTGGGGATTGAGAGCAATCTCCGATGGCTTTTGGTGGAAGGCTGCCTCCAAATGGCTGCCAGCCTTTGGACTGAGTGAGGGGTCTGAATGACCAGGAGAAAGTTCTGTCAAAGGGCGGTAATGGACCTTGATTGGGCCTTAACTGGAACAATTGACCATCTGTTTCTGGGGAGCAAGCTGCTGATTTCCATGGCAACCCACTCCAACCTGGAGATGGGACCACACTGGGGAGTCGTGATGAATGGGATTCTCTGATTCTTTTCACGGCACCCATGATCCCAAAGCTCCCAGTAAAAGGTCAGAAATACTCCACCCGATCTGAACAGCATTCGGAAAGGTTGCTGTTGATGTCAGTGTTCAAAATTACTACCTCTTATGTAATTTAATGGAAGTACTGTAAATAAGCATCAAGATCCAATTTGTTAGTACACTTCCCTTGCTTAACTTTACACTTTTCTTTCTCACATGCTGCTATTTGGCCACAACATCTATTTGTTTTAAATCGGCTTGCAGGTCTCTAGATGTTAAGATCTCAGAACCCTGTCAAAACAGGTTGAAGACAGCCTCTTTTGGCCCTAATAGTGGTGAACTCTCCCAAGGCAGCATTTAGTTTAACTGTTACAAAATGATTTTATCAAGCTTGTTTAGTTTCTAAGGGATATAGTGTGAGTAGTTTTGTTGGGTAAGTTTATTTAAAGCACTTTGAATGTAACACAAAACAATCATGAGGGGATAATTTTTTTTCCCTAATGAAACAAAATGATTTTATAATTGCTTACTGTGCATCAGATAAATCATCTTGATGGCCGTATAATCTCTTTATCCACACGCTTTAGATATTTAAAACTAATATTAGGTGTGGGAGTGTATTTTGACTTTAGGCATGGCAGTGGCAGTAGGAGAATCTACTTACTCTAAGTTACCACAAAATAGACGTTTTTAATTGTTTTTATTCGTTCATAAGACCATCTGTGAAATTCTTCATTACAGTGGGCTGTTGAGGCTGGGTCAATTAAATTCAAGGGTGAGATGGACAGATTTTTAATCCGCAAGAGTTATGGGGAAAAGGCAAGAAAGTGGGAATTGAGAATTATCAGATCAGCCATGGTCTGTTTGAATGGCAGAGCAGAATTGATATGCTGAATGGCCTATTCCGTCTTCTATTTTCTGTGTTTTTCTACATTACTTGCAAGGCCAACATTTATTACCCACCCCTGATGGCCCCTGAGAAGTTGCTGGTAAGTTGTATTGTTGAACCATTAATGTCTGTGTGGTCTAACTTCATTCACATTGTGGTTCAGCATGGAGTTTGACTCAGGGATAATGAAGAAACGTAGCTGTAGTTCTGGTCGGGACATAGGGGCATTCCCTCACAACTACAGCCCATGTTCTTCTCAGTAGTCAGAAGTCTGGAAGGTGCTGTCACTGAAGCCTTGGGGAGTTGCAGTCATGATGGGCTGGTGGTTGAAGAAGGGTGAATACGATATTAATCAAGCAGCCTGCTTTGTCCTGGATGGTGAAGATCTTCAAGTGTAATATGAACTACATTCAACTGGGCAAGTGGAAAGTTATCTATTACCCTTGTGATTTGCATCTTGTAGCAAGTGGTGGAAAGGCTTTCCGGAGACAGTACATAATTTACCTGTCTCAAAATACTCAGCACCTAACCTGCTTTAGTAACAGTAGCAATTGTGTGGCTCTATCTGTTAAGTTTTTTGCCAATACTGACCCTTAAGATGTTGCTGAAAGGGGCTTTCAATGGTGCTAATGCTGTTGAACCTAAGAGAAAGGTTTTTTTAGACATTCATGGGTTGTGGACATTGTTGCTTAGGCCAGTACTTATTACCCTTGGGAAATGACAGTCCGAATGGCCTAATTTCTGCTGCTATGTCTTTTGATGGTGAGCTGCTTTCTTGGGTCACTGCAATCATTGTGACGCAGGTAACACCTATTATACTTTCAGGAGGGGATTCCAGGATTTTGACCCAGTGACACTGAAGGAACAGCAATATATTTCTGAGTCAGGATGGTGTGTGACTTGAAAGGGAGCTTGTAGGTGATGGTTTTCCTATCTATCTGTATCCCCTATCCTTCTGGGTCATGGGTTTCGGAGGTGCTATCTCAAGGAGCTTTGACAGATGTCTGCAGTGTATCTTGTAGACGGCACACTATTTCTACTGAGCAGATGGTGGAGGGAATGGATGTGGTACCAATCAAGTAGGCTGCTTTGTTCAGGATGCTACTGAGCTTCTTGAGTGTTGTTGGAGCTGTACCCGTCCAGACAAGTGGGGACTATTCCATCCCACTCTTGGCTTGTGCCTTGTATGTAATGGACAGGATTTGATATCTCCACTCAAGTGATATATCCACAAGGGTATGAAAGATCCTGTGGCATGAATAAATGAAGATTAGGAATTGCTCAGTCTTCTCCCCTTAGCCAATACCAATTGAGGAAACAGACTAACTGGATCAATTTCAGTTTTCATCATTTTTCCGAATTCAATTCTGGGCCTTGAGCATCTCAGATGAGGCCAGAACTGATTGACCATTCCCAAATGGAGCGGGTAGTATTGAGCTATCTAGAAATGAATGGCTGGTAAGTAATTTCAGAGAGCAGCAAAGAGTACAGCTACATTGGGGCGGGTCTAGGGCTACATGTAAAGAAGATTGCCTAAGGATATAGATTTTCTCCCCTGAAGGCCATTAGTGGAGCAGGGGAAGAAATATGTTGTCATTATCCTTTTTGGCCTACATGTGTTATCAGGTTTGCAGCAATGTAGTTGACTCTTAAATGCCCTCTGAAATGGCATAGCAAACCATGTAAATGGCTTGTATATGGTTATATTAAATCATTACAGAAGCTGCACCATATTGAGTTGCAATTTTTTAAAATTCATTTATGGATGTGGGCAATGCTGGCTGTCCAGAATTTATTGCCCATCCCTAGTTGCCCTTGAGAAGGTGGTGGTGAGCTGCCTTCTTGAACCACTGCAGTCCACCTGCTGTGGGTTGACCCACAATGCTATTAGGGAGGGAATTCCAGGATTTTGAACCATTGACAGTGAAGGAACAGCAATATATTTCCAAGTCAGGATGGTGGGTGGCATGGAGGGGAAATTGAAGGTGGTGCTGTTCACACATATTTGCTGCCCTTGTCCTTCTAGATGGAAGTGGTCATGGGTTTGGAAGATACCTTGGTGAATTTCTGCATTGCATCTTGTAGGTAGTACACACTGCTGTTACTGAGCATCAGTGATGGAGGGAGTGGATGCTTATGGATGTGGTGCCAATCAAGCGGGGGCTGCTTTGTCCTGGATGGTGTCAAGCTTCTTGACTGTTGTTGGGGCTGCACCCATCCAGGCAAGTGTGGAGTATTCCATCATACTACTGACTTGTGCCTTGTAGGTGTGGGCAAACTATGAGGAGTCAGGAGGTGGAGTTACTCGCTGCAGTATTCCAGGCCTCTGACCTACTGTTGTAGCCACTGTGTTTATGTAGTGAGTCCAGTTGAGTTTCTGATCAATGATAACCCCCAGGATGTTGATGATGGGAAATTCAGTGATGGTAACACCATTGAATGTCAAGTGGCAGTGGTTATATTGTCTCTTATTGGTGATAGTCATAGCCTGGCATTTGTGTGGCACAAATGTCACTTGTCACATGTCAGCCCAAGCCTGGATATTATCCAGATCTTGTTGCACGTGAACATGGACTGCTTCAGTATCTGGGGAATCGCAAATGGTACTGAACATTGTGCAATCATCGGCGAGTATCCTCACTTCTGACCTTATGATGGAGGGAAGGTCATTGATGAAGCAGCTGAAAATGGTTGGGCCTAGGACACTGCCCTGATGAACTTCTGCAGAGATGTCCTGGAGCTGGGATAACTGACCTCCAACAACTACGACCATCTTCCTATGTGTCAGGTATGACTCCTACAACGAAGAGTTTACCCCAATACCCACTGATTCCAGTTTTGTTAGGGCTCCTTGATGCCACACTCAGTCGAAGAATTGTTCGAGAAGGTGACACACCAACATTTTCTCAAGGGCAGTTAGGGAGGGGTGATAAATATTGCCCCTGTCTTTGATGCCCACATCCCAAAAACAAATTTTAAAAATCTTGTACCCTCCCACTCTTTGTTGTGGTGTACTGTGTCATTATGAAGCACATCCAGTTTTCCGGTGCACTTAGTCCAATGGCATTAATAGCAGCTAGGATCATTCTTAATGTTTAATTCAAAAGGCACTGAGTTTCAGAAGAACCTCAAACTGATGCGTTGGTAATCTGCTCTGGTCAAAATCTTTGCAGCCGCAATGAGATTTTAAATGTTTAGAAAGTCGAGCAAATAAATAGCCTCTATCTTGTTTCAACAGACATGGCTTGTGATAAGACTGTAATTGCAAAGTGAGTCGTGGATGTTGTTCCCTAGAGGGCTGAATTCTCTTTTCTATAGTAACCTTGTCATATTTAATGATCGGATGCAAAACAAAACTGTGCTTCAGCCTTCAGAAGGTTAATATATTGTTTCCAATTTATGTAGTTTCCACTATTTTCACATTTCTGCATGTACCTCCTGGCATGTTCAAAACTAATTTGATGTCATGCATTAGACGAACCAAGCAGTAATCTCTTAGCCCCTGGTTGTTTCTTGCTCCTGGACAGTTCCTGCAAGAATTTGTGCACTCTCCCTGAAAGAGGTCACTTTTACCTGTGAGGCAAATTCCATTCCATTGTCTTCTTTGGCAAGTCAAATGAAAACCTATTTTGAAATAAATGCTTGCTTGCACGGTGCGGATTATTTTGGATGTTGATTTAAACAAGGCACCATTTGTAAAATATTATACTTTAATAAGAATTATGTTTGAGCAGGATTTTGGATGAAAATCAGTTCTGAAAACCTATGGATTTCAGTCCATTGATTCAGCAAATGAGTGAGTACATTAAAAAGATATTAAGCTGAGCATAGACACGCACTTAACCCAATATCATAGACCTTCCAAAATGCGTTACTGTGTGGAATTTGTTTGTCTGAGTTGGTATTTTGTAATTTAACAACGTGCTGAAATCAAGTAATGTGTTTGATAGGAATGCTGAGGTAATGGTTTTACACTGTAAAGTCTGTTGATTGGGATTAAGCAGCAATGGACTTTGTTCACTGGAATGTAAGTGGTTCCCTCCCCTTGTTTTATATGCTACAATCTGATTTTTGTTTAATCAGGAATATATTTAATTTGAACATTTATGTTTTCGGAAAGCAACTAATTATCAGAAAACAAAGAATTGCGGATGTTGAAGATGTGCAACAATGACAGAAATTGCTGGAGCAACTCAGCAGGTCTGGCTGCATCTGTGGAGAGAAAGCAGAGTTACCATTTTGAGGTCAATGACTCTTCTTCAGAACTCTCTCACTGGACTTGAAACTTTGACCTTGCTTTCTTTCCACTGATGCTGCCAGACAATCAATTATCAAGTACGAGCCTGTTGTGTTTTTGAAACTAGTGTGTCATGATTTTTGTTTGTCCAGCTAATTTATAGTGACTTGTTAATTTGTTGCAACAAATCAATAGTTATGCACTTAAAGAGCGGAGGGACAAATTGTATAGTAAATCAGTGAGAGGAAAAAGTAAGCACAGTGAAGGGCCAAGCAATTTCAGACATGCAATGAATAGGTTCTATGCAGACAAATGTATTAAGACAGATGTAACAAAGTGTAAGTAAGAAGGCATAGACAAGTTATTGTCTGAGCGAATTGTAGATGGCACATGCAGGGTTGCATGTAATTTCTGAGAACCTGTGTAACAGGAATTATACCTGTTGCACTATGTCTCACAGTCAGTTTACCTTTAAGAGACATGCTCATGATATCATTACTGCAAGTGACCTAGGGTACGAAAGTCTCAGACTCGATCTTACTTCATATCTCTTGAAGCATGAGACATTACTGGAAGCATGCTTCTCTGTTGTGAAACAATAGCTTAATATTAGCCCTGACACATATATGCCTAAGGATATGTATGTTTGCATGTAGTAGTTAGATATAACCAATACTTGTCTGATTCTGCAATAACACAATATCCATTCCCATTTTCTTATGTTATGAGAGGTAAGAGAAACATTGCCACATCGGGTAAAATGTCCTGCTAGATACAAATTCACATCAATACCCAAAACAATAAAACCCATCTCAGAGTGTCAAAAAAAGACCTTGACTTTAATCACCAGTGAGAATAATGTGTGGCATAGAATGTAAAGCAGAATTGACTCAATGGCATACTGTGTTTCCACTGAGTCTTTACCAAGTTTCTGGAGGTTACAGTAAATTCTAATGTCACAGCTCAAAGGCATCACCAATTCTGCATTCTGCTTCTGCTTCAGCTGTGTCGGCATCTCAGACGTCTTCTGTCAACACCTTTTAAAATTATGTGTGTGGTTAATAATGTGAAAATGACCAAATAATTTGCTTTTGTGATATGCATTGAAATGAAGATGTTGGTCAGTATTCTGGGGATTACTCACGTGACTTTCTTTGATGTAGTGCCGTAGGAACTTTTACATCCAGCTGAAAGGACAGGCAGATGGGAACTCAGTTTAACATCTCATCTGAAAGACAGCACCTCTGACAGTGCAATGTTCCCTTAGTACTGCACTGAAGCATCAGCCATGGTTTGAAATGAATCCCACACTCTGTTGATCCCAATACCGGAATCATGTCAGGTGCTATCTCCAGGCCAGAAGATCGAGGCAAGGGTATATATTAAAAATGACAGCTCTCTGAATTCTTTAAGTGCAATCCCTGGACCTTGGACAGAATTCTTAGGCCTCCTCATCCCTGGTTTTTACCCTCCTCCCCAAATACAATGCAACCTGACTCCAACTGTACTGGGAACTCAGTCCTTGATTGTGACAGTTGCTCTCACCTGCCTAACTCACATTCAACCTCCCAGAATATTGAAGGCATCTCAGCTGCATCCTCTAGCCACCAAACTCCTGCTCCTCCCCAGCAACCAAGTGGTTGATCTGGCCTGTTTTAGATGGAACTCGAGAAGCGTCCAAGTTAATGAAGTCCAATCATTAAAGCCAACAGTGCTTCCAAGAGATTGGACTCTCCTGGGGCTTTGCCCATGGTGCTTGAGCCTCTCTCCAAATTTAAACAAGGCCCACCAATCCCAAAGGTCTTTCTGTATTCTATATAACATCAACATTGAATAGTAGCAAGAAAGATATTTTGAATTCGCGTAAGACATCGGTTAACCCCACTGTTGGATATTACATGCAGTTCTGGTCAACTCATTAAAGGAAGAATGTAAGGCCATTGTAGAACAAATGTTCACTGGAATCATACTGGGACTGAGAGGTCAAAGT
The DNA here is from genome assembly GCA_024137785.1 of Ginglymostoma cirratum. Classification (NCBI taxonomy): domain Eukaryota; kingdom Metazoa; phylum Chordata; class Chondrichthyes; order Orectolobiformes; family Ginglymostomatidae; genus Ginglymostoma; species Ginglymostoma cirratum. The sequence goes on along the minus strand of JAHRHZ010000056.1, from coordinate 3,066,899 downwards.
TATTAAGAAAACCTTGAAGTGTTGAGCTTTTTGTTTACTGGAACAGAAATAATTCGTAGAACAGTAATTGAGGTTTTTAAAAATTAGGGAGTGTTGAGAAGGTAACTGGTGAAAGATGGTTTCCAGTAATTGGAAAATTTGTGCCAAAAGGGCAGAGTAGTAGAATTATCACTCAAAAAATGAAGCTAGATATTAAATAGAATTATTTAGTGGAAACTGGACTGTTTTACCACAGGTGAAGATTGATGCAAAGACAATAACATAGTTGAAAAGGGAATTGAACAAGTCACCTGAAAAGTAGTAATATAAAAGGATAGGGCAGAGATTTTGGATGCGATAGCTGCAGTTGAGTTGTTGCTTCTGGCACAGCCAGAGTCGGCTTAATGACCTCTGTGCTGTGTTTTACTTGATGCTATATTTAGATCTGGTTTTTACAGTGGCTTTAATTACTTAGCAGCATTTTCATTGCCAAACATGCTCGCATAACTCAAATTTAGTTACATTTCCATATTAAAATAATATTAAGTCTTGACAATGAAAACGGCAATTCATTCTGGTTGACCCAGAACCATATCTCAGTGTGGCCATTGTATGCAGCAATGAGGAAAAGATTCCATCCTAAATAATTTCATGTCTCCTGCATTGACATGGTTGATAATTGCTGTAGTTTTATTTTGTATATTCGTGCATGGAATGTGCATGTTCCTGGCAAGGGTAGCACTTGATATCTATCCATAATTACCATGAGATATTGTTGGTCAGCCACTGCATTGAACCACTACAAGGCACCCATAAGCCCTCTTTTAGAATTGGCTTGGTAGTGACCACATTATTCGATGGGGACAGGATAGAATTGTTCTCTGACCTCTGCAAGATTGAGTTGTCCAATATCTTTACCAAGGTTCACATGATGATCATGGTCTGTCAGGTGCAATACCACATGTGCCTGAAACTCATACCAGTATGTGCCAGAACCTCCCAGAGAGGAGACGAGAAATTTCAATGGGGATATAGTCAGAATTCTGTTCTCTTACCAACAATTAACAAGGAGGATGTAGAAAAGTGAACAGAAAGTTGATTCATTATTTATTAGTCCCAGAAATAAATATTGGTGCTTGGTAAATTTGTGATTTTGAGAAACACGATTTACTGGATTAATCAACAAAATAGCTGTAATATAGCAAAGAAACTTTTCCAGTCCATTTCCTTATAAAAGTCACAAGCAAATTGAAAACAATGTGGTAGTTCTGTCCTGGTCTATTTGTTGTTTCTAACCCAACCTGAATTCCTTTAATATCAGTAGAATGTCGCATATTGGCTGGGAATGTGTGGTGACTCCTATTCACTGAGAAGCCCAAACCACCCTGATTTCATGACAAAATTAGAGATTCTGACAGAAGTGAAGTATGTACACTTATGTTATAAGGTAAACATGAAAATAAACAGTGAGAATTATGTCATTTTAAATCATCATCGGCTTTGCAGGACTGTTTTCAAAGTCAGGGATGTGAAAGGCATTACTTTGGCAGCCCTGGTAAGGTCTTTGGATTTTTTTCCAGCAATGCAGCTAGGTTTTACGGATGTTGTTGATAACTCTGCCCTGTCCAGGCACTGCTCTGTTTGCTTGCTGACATGCCCAGCTTGGCATGCGCCTGTCATCTGAAGGAAACAACGCTGCCTTCTTTCACTTGCCTTGTTCAATAAGCATGTCTATCACGGTATCAAAGTACTGGAGAGCTCTGCTGAAAGTTTCACTGTTGCTCCACAAACTGTATTCACACCCTACTTGTAAGACACAGGAAACTTCCCACGTTTGACCGTTAACCCCTTGCTTGCCTTGTTATCCGAAAATGGACCAAGTGATGCCTTGAATGTGCTCAATGACTGAACATCTCCAAGGTGGAGAATTTCCAAAAGTCCACAACATTTTGAGTTCAGAAAGTTCTCTTCACCTTGGCCTTAAGTGGCTGAGCACAAATTCCAAACTCCCAAGCCTAGGCTGGCATCACCTCAGGCTGAATTTGCAAAAATGAAAATTGCACAAGCTGCATTGTCCACAATCAGCCACCGTCATGGCAAGTGGTGGAACAGGCTCAATGGCCAAGTAACCTTCCCCTGTGCCTGTTCCTTGTTGTTGCAAGCAGGCCTTGCAGCCCCCCAGTCAAACCGAACGACGACCAGATCATGAAAATGGAGTCTCAGACCAATGGAGTGGGTGCCACTGGGGAGGCAGGGCCCGTGTTTTCAGGCAGGAAGATGTAATTGAATGGGTGGAGGTGGGTACATTGGTCAGGCATTTGGAGTGGCATGCCTTGCCATGATACCTGATATACGGCAGTTGGTCCAATCAACCCTACTAACTCCTGCCTTGAGGTCTAACCGCAAATCTGCTCATGGAACATAAAATGAAAAGTTTTACAGCTTTTTATTAGGCAACAGACGATAGGAGGAACCATGAGTGGATTTCATTGTTTTTGATTCTCAAAGAACTGATGAAATAATTGAGCGAGACTTTCATGTGGATTTTGCCATTCGATCTCGTTCGTAGTAAGCAACAACAAGGAAAATGACGTGTGTGTGTATTACTGGACTCCTGTCAAGTTTATCACTACAGGGCCTCCTTGTCAACCAACTCTGAACAGCACGCACCTTGTTTAAAGAGATTTATTAAAACAAAATATAAATAAACAGTATATGTGAACTGAATGGCTTCATTCACAAACTTGAACCACATTGAAGCATGGAGAAAAAGTAACTTAATCTTAGAAAATTTTGCAGTGTGCATTTTCTGTATTTCGCTTTCATCTGCTCCATTGAGCCAAAATCAACTGTCATCTGAATAGCACAGAAATCGAAGACTGAGCGCAGAAATTATAAATTATTTTCTCTTCAAATTTTTTACCTTTCTGTTCATTTAATGTTTCCACTGTAGCACTAGTGGATAGTCCTGTTACTTTAGCATTCCACTTCCACGTATAGTGTAAAGGGACATCCGTTCCATAACCATAAACCCTGACAATGTAGAGATGAAAGTAGGTTAACTATTGGACATAAAATTTACTGCCTTTCTGTGTAAAGTAGCAAAAGCAGCAGACACTTTTCATGTGAATGGTAGGGCTCCAGTCTCTGGGTTTTGTATAAAAAAAATTTCCTTCCCTCCATCGTAAGGACAGAAGTAGGGATGTTCGCCAATGATTGCACCATTCAGCATCATTTGCAACTCCTCAGATACTGAAGTAGTCCTTGTTCAAATATATTAAGATCTGAACAACGTCCAGACTTGTGCCAACAGGTGGCAAGTAACATTCACACCACACAAATGCCACGTAATGACCATCTTCAATAAGTGGCAACCTCCCCATCACCCTTGAAATTCAGTAGCATTACCATCACTGACTCACCCACTATCAACATCTTGGGGTCACGATTGGCCAGAAACTGAACCGGACTCGCCGCATAAACACAATGGTTACAAGAGTAGGTCAGTGGCGAGGAAATCCTGCAGCAAGTAACTCACCCCTGACTCCCTAGAGTCTGTCTCCCATCTACAAGGCACAAGTCAGGACTCCTTACTTGCCTGGATGAGTGCAGCTCCAATAACATTAAAGAAGCTTGACACAATGCATAACAAAGCCACACAATTCATTGGCCCCACATCCACAAACATCCACTTCCTCCAAGACTGACATTCAGTAGCAACAGTGTATACGATCTTGAAGATAAACTGCAGAAAATTAGCAAAACTCCTCAGCACCTCCTAAATGCACAGCTATTTCCATCTGGAAGGGCAAAAGCAGCATGTGGACATTAACACTTCTTTCTGCAAGTTCTTCTCCAGGCCTCCCACCATCCTGATTTGGAAATATATTACCGTGCTTCAGTGGATCAAAATCCTGGAATTCCCTCCCTAACAGCATTGTGGGTCTACCTACAGCACATGGACTGCAGCAGTTCAAGAAAGGAGCTCACCACCAGCTTCTGAAGGACAACTAGGGATGGGCAATAAATGCTGGCCCATCCAGTGATCCCCCACATCTCATGAGTGAAGAGAAAAGATTCACTCCAGCTTAGGGAGGGTGGGGCCTGAGTGAGGAATTTGCGAGATGATCTGAACTCTGCAATCATTGAATTATAACCCTGTAATTTGCTAAATGTTCATTTAGACAGGCTAGATAGGCACAATCACCAGGAATTTTCAGAGTAATTGTGGCACAGCATCAAAATGGAACGTCATTACTCCGATGATGTTAGAAATTCCCAGGTCAGCAACAGCAAGTGTGCATTTATAGGGTGCCTTAAAGTTTGTGAAATATTGTAAAATATTACAAGGCAATTAAGTGGCAGATTATCAGGCAAGATTTGACTTGGAGCCACATATTAGGACAGGTAATCAAAAACTTGGGAATTTTTCGAGCAGGGGTGCCTAGGATGGCCAAATAATCATTGGCTGTTGGGGGCTGCTGTTCTCAATTCTGGGACAGAGTGACAGTGCTCGAGTCGCAGGTGGGGCCACTAATCTAGGGGCAGGCATGGAGCTGGGGTTCTGTGTCAAGTGTAGCACCAGGGCCGTGATGTCTATCCCTGCCCTGATTTCAAGGGTCTTCAAAAGAGGAAAGTGGGAAAGACAAGAATAGGGAAGAAATTCAATGCTTGAGGTTTAGACAGCCTCTGTTGTCAGCTGTGCCTGAGAAAGGAAGCGGATTCATCAAATTAAGACAGATGCCTGATGTGAATCATCAGTGGATTTCAATCGTACATTAAAATATAGAACAAGCGTTCGACAGATAACTTAATTAAGACCTCCTATTGTTGACTGACAGGCAGAGTCTTCAGTGTAAATTAAGAGTTGAGTGTGGGAATATCAGTAAGCTCCTCTGTCATTTCGTTATTGTGAATAAAACTGAAAGTGATGTCCAAGGGTTTTCAAAGACTGAAGGAGATTTGAAGTCAGGCAGTTGGATTAGATATGTTTTAAGCTATCTTTTCAATCCAAATCAGAATTCTCCTCATTGTTAGGTTCCATTGTGGGGATGAACAAGCGCAATATATATTTTATTATTGATGAGGGAAAAGTTATGGAAACCGTTGGATTGGAACACCTATGTAATTGAATTCACCTGAAGACAGGCATTTGGAAGAATAGGTAGAGCGAACCCGGCATATGACAAGGCGATGTAGAATAAGAAGGTGTAACTTTTATATTAGAACTGAGCATAGAAGAACCCTGTCAGGATTGAAATAACTCCACAGAGGCCAGTATCCCTTCACCAAGTCACCCTTTATTTACAGATAGTAGGAACTGCCAATGCTGGAGAGTCTGAGATAACAAGGTGTAGAGCTGGAGGAACACAGCAGGCCAGGCAGCATCAGAGGAGCAGGAAAGCTGACGTTTTGGGTCTGGATCCTTCTTCAGAAAATTTTATTTACACATGGACAGTCCTTGACTATAGCACTGCCTCATCCAGAGTCAGACACCAGTGTGTCTGTATTTCTGACTCAACGTTTTCATTTGTCAGCCAAGATTGAACGAGATTAACAGCCCTAATCAGGAAACTTATATTCCATGATGTCCACTGGCTGGCCTCAATATAATAACTACAAGGATGTGTTTCTTCCGACAATCCTTTCCCCACAAAATTAGTGAGGCCAGATTAACTGAAAGCCTCAAATCATTGGTTGACAGGTTTTTGTTAAGGTAGATGTATCCCTTCATGGGACGTGGGTGTAGCCAGCGATACTAGCATTTGTTGCTCCTTCCTAGGCGTCCTTTGGACAAATTGGCTTGCTAGATCACTTAGAGGGCAGTTAAGAGTCAACCACATCTTTGTGGGCCTGGAGTCAGATGTTTTAAAATGATCTGCAAATGAAGCATTGGTGACGTGAGGAAAAATGTTTCAATCAGTGAGTAGTTAGGGTATGGAATGTGCTACCTGGAAATGTGGTGGAAGCAGGTTCAATTGATGCATTCAAGAGGGTGTTGGATGATAATTTGAATAAAAATAATGTACAAGGTTAAGGGGGAAGCAAGGAGATTGGCACTAGGTAATGATGAGAGCTAGTGCTCCTTCTGCAATGTACCAGTTCCTTGATTCTGTGATTGAGGAGGCCAGAACTGGTAAAAATGGCAGATTTCCTTCCCTAATGTACATTAATGAACCAAGATAAATTTTTAGAGCAATCAATGTTCTCATTGTCACTCTTGGTCTAGCTTCATTTAAGTTTATTTAAATTAATTATATGTAAATATCACCAGCTATGGTGGGTTTTGAGCCCACTCTCCCCAGATCATGAGCCAATGCTTCTAGCCGACTCATCCAGAGACATTGCCAGCCCATCACTATTCTCCTGACTAAAGCCAGGCTGCGTGAGTAGAGTCAAGAAACAGTTCAGCCATTAACTAAATGGCAGAACATGCTCAGGGGGCTGAATGGCCTTCTCCTGTTCCTATGAGCATATAGCAAAACAACAAAAATAAATGTATACAAATAATATGTCTGACTGGCACTCATGGCAATAAACATCAACAAATCTCTCAAGTGAACGAGATAACAAGCATGGGGCTGGATGAACACAGCAGGTCAAGCAGCATCATAGGAGCAGGAAAACTTGACGTTTCGGGCCTAAACCCTTCATCAGAAAAA
>JAHRHZ010000056.1:3017994-3059858 GCA_024137785.1 Ginglymostoma cirratum | reverse complement strand
TTCATCAGAAAAAATTTTTCTGATGAAGGGTTTAGGCCCGAAACGTCAAGTTTTCCTGCTCCTATGATGCTGCTTGACCTGCTGTGTTCATCCAGCCCCATGCTTGTTATCTCGGATTCTCCAGCATCTGCAGTACCTTTTATCTCTGATACAAATCTCTCAAGTGCTTCTTGACACAGACAACTCTTTGTATGAACTCCAAGCCTGTCACACTGAGTGTAATCCAGTGCTGCTGTGCCACAGAGAGCCTGTGATGGTGGCATGTGTATGAGGACCCGATAACTGGGCTCTAGTACCCAATAATCAGGATCTAGACCTCAATAACCAAAACCTAACAATCAGAACCTAGAACCCAATCACCAGGACCCAACAATCAGGATCTAGAACCCAATAGCTGGGGCCCAGGACTCAATAATCAGGATGTATACCTCAATAACCAGAACCCAACAATCAGGATCTGGAACCCAATAACCAGGACCCAGGAGCCAATCGCCAGGATGCAGAACCCAAAAACAAGGGATCCAGCGCTCAGGAGCCAATAACTGGGATCCAGTACACGGTGGAGCCTGCTGCACACATAGCAGCAATTGCTGTGCCCGGGTCTGGGGCAGAGACTTTGTGGCCGGGTCTAGAGCAGAGTCACTGTCCCCGGGTCTGGAGCAGAGACACTGTGCCCAGGTCTGGGGCAGAGTCACTGTCCCTGGGTCTAAGATGGGAGTGTGGGAGGCCCAGGAACACAACACCGGAGCCTGTGATTTATGTCCCTACCCCTGGCCAAGCAGTCAGTGAAGGGAAACATGGTCCTGAGCAGCCATCGCCTGTGCTGTTTGAAATGCAGGATGGTATTAGCTGTCAAGTGGTTGAAGGAGGTAGTTTCATTAAAACCCTATTGATCAGGCCAGCAGCTGCCAGTGGAGAGTTCATGCTTCAGCAGCTGCAGGTGCTGGGAAAGTACAAAACATTCTATACCAATGAAGCAGCATCTGCTGCTGTGGGAATAAATCAGAACTGACTGAAATGGGGCAGAAAAATGATCTAAAAAAAATTGAGGCACAGATGCTAAATGGTGTTTGTGTTCCTTTTCAGACTCATTTCTGCTCTTTGTTCCTTTGCTGGCAGCAATAGACACGACCACTGCTGCACAACATTTGAAGAGTTCAAAATATTGCAGCTGGTAAGGTCACAGGAATGAGATTGCTCCTTTTTCTATATCTCTCTCTGTTGTGACGAAACCATTCCTTTTTGCGTTTCGGTTTCCTTGCAGAACGCTTCATCAGAGAGAACAATCCGCTTGCTGCCAGGCCTCAATATTACCATCCGGTGCTCAGCATTGGAAGTGTATGAGGGCACCTCATCCTGCAAACCTTCTTCCCTGGCTGTAGGGAAGCAGATTATCTCCAGCTTCTGTTGCCTTGCTGATTACACAGATTACACCAGCAGTTCAGGCATTCCAGAAAGTAGACATGACTCTTACAGGCTCAAGGTCAGGAACCTCCCACTAGCAATTCTGAAAACCTCAACCTCCAGAGATCTCCTCCTTTTATGCTGAAGGTGAGCAGAGATGATCCAGTATAAAGATCAACCTTGCCTTCGCTCACTCTGTCTGTGTAATTGATTCAGTGCATTCTGTCAGTTCTATGTCTACAATGTATAGTAACATCAGTGAACACAGAGCCCAAACTGTTTGGATCAGTCTGTGCTATTGTAGCTTTGTAAATAATGTAAATAAACTTCAAGATATCTGTCTCACAACAACCTGATTGTTTCTGCTGTATGTGACAAGGCCGAGCATATTGTAACCCATAAACAGCATAATCAAACATCCCCTTTTCTCTCCACCAATTTCAATTACTAAAGCTTCCTCTGAGAAACATGCACTCTGCCCTCCTGCAGCTTAACACACCGTTTTTATTCTGCTGAACAAATCTGCCCAAGAATTGCATCTTTGCTCATATCTGGGATGACTCACCTCCAGGATGCAAACGAAAAATACATTGCACCTCAAGCTTCCAGTCTCCCTCTGGCTGAGGAAACTTTTCATGTCCCACATACCATGTAAGCATCAGTTTTCTGAAATCAAACTTTTAACCTAAAAGTAATGGGGCGACTTATATATGGGTGATACTTCTGAGGTGTTGAAATCCATCCTGTTCCACCATCTCGCTCACAGCGGTACACAAAGTTGCAACATCAGAGACCACTCCTGCCCAACTCCACCCCAAAGCTAGCACAAAAGGAGCCAGAAAGCTCTTTAATCATTCTGTGCAGAGACAATCCGTCAAATAGCTCCTTTGAATGAGTAGGTCAGCACCTACTGCATGTTTGACCATAGCAGCGATTAGGTGGTAAATAGAAAGAGTTGGATATTTTGACTAAAAGTCAAGGGCTGACTTATACACCAGATCGACTATTAGTTGAGTATATAAGATATTTTGTCAATGATAAAATCAATTGTGCTCTGAACTTTTCCGTACTTTATCTTCACTGACCTTTCCTTCACCGCAGTTTGTTGCCTTTTACTTCTACGTTCATTCCAAGATCTCAAATTTAAAGAACTCCTTGTCTCCCTCAATGTTTTCATTCACTTGCTATCTACATATAATATCAATGTATAATATCTCTGTAATATCTAGGTTTAACTTCATTAAGTATTACATCCTGATCATCCTCAATACTTTTACTCTTTGCAATTTTGAGCCTTTGCCCTTCACTTTTGTTTCACCTTTTTGTTGCATTGCAATGCCAGTGTCAGAGCATGAGTATAAGACCAATCCACAATTTAAACACAAGACCTTTTGGAGCCAGACACCAGAGGGTTGTCAGTGAACTAAACTGACCCATTTTAGCTTTAATTTCTGTCTATTCAGTCTATAATCATGACTTAAACTTAGTGAGGCTTATTACTGTATTATCTGAGTGTTGTTTATTTTCACTATCAAGATGACACAATAACCTAATAAAGATCACTAAAGCATCATGAACTCTGTCATTACATTGAGAGCTATGCTGAGCATCTCCATACTGTTCCATTCTCTGTGGATTAGTTTCTCTTTGATGTTATCAACGTTACCCTTTTTATAAAATAAAGTCTCTTTGTACGAAGGAATCATTTTCATTTCTATAACAGTAAAAATGAAACCACTGCATTACAGACAATTTTCAGTTTCTTTAGACCAACGATGAACAAGGAATATGTCACACATATATATAGCTGTGTGCAGGTAAATACACTTAATCAAATTCTCCTCTGGTGCCAGTACTGTTTGGTTGAGGTCATGGGTTGTGAATAAAGCACATTCCCATTGGGTTTTTGGCAGCTACACGCAACTGTTTGCACAAATGCCTTTTGTGAACATGGTTGGCCGTTCTGCCAAGTCACCGAGTGCTGTATTCATTTCCTTATTCAGTAGACTAGACTATTTTGAAAGGGTAGAAGAACCCTGTCAGGATTGAAATAACTCCACAGAAGCTCAGAAACATGTGGAACTCTAAACCATCTGTATCCCATACTTTCAGCACTAGAACCCCTTTTTGTCTGTTTAAGAGGGATAAGGTAAGAATCAGACATTCAGCTTTAGCTGCTTCAAGTTGAAAAGGACCAAAGATTCAATACTCATGAATGTTTGAATGTTTTCTCAATGGCTACAGACAGAAATTTGTATGTTGTAAAGTCGGATTTATTCTGTTGCACATGTGGTATTTCACATGTTTCAAAAACCTTGACAAAAATGCTGGAACATTTAGTTTTGGAACCCTTGGAGCATCCTGGTTGAGCATGTGTGAGAAAATTATCCACTCATCAGCCTGTAACTCAGATGTTAAAATAATGACTGAAATTTTATGGGCTAGATCTGTGCAATTCAGATTATATGTTCCTGGAGTGGAACACCATCGTAGCAAAGTCCAGCTGATCTGTCTAAGCTGCAGACAATGGTACAATGATTCCCATTCAATTTTCTACAATTTCCTGATCCATGTGTACTTTTGCAATAATTGCTCTTAAACTTATCTTACATTGGAGTTCAACTAAGCAATACCATTCCATTTGATTGATTAGGGCCAAGTAATAGGGATGCGTGGCCAATACATTGGATACCTATTGAAGAGGAACAGTCTATCATGCTACTTGTGAACCTGTGTGATTGTAGTTTGTATTCATGACACAGTGCTGGTGATTGACAGTGCAGATGAGCTCAGTGTCAGTGTCTCGATGTTGTCCACTTTGGTTTCCTGGAAAATTGAATGCCAAAAATGTGGTCGGTGCTGAATTAATTGGTCTGAGCCAACCTGGCAGTAATGACAGTACATCTGACCATAATGTTGCTGGGCTTTAGCTAAGTGAGGAACCACATATCCAGGATACAACAATTCTGATTTTTATTCTTTGTAAATGTTCACTGGTACTTGTTCGAGTTCAGCTCTGATGCCTTCCAAAGTTAAATAACTCTTTATTCAGACTGGCAAGTGAAAGTCAGTTTTGTGAACAAGGACTACATTATGTAGGTAGAGAAGAATGTTCTGTTTATGCAATGATATCACATCTCTTGGAAACAATGACAACAGAATGCATAGGTTTTAGCACCTTTAACACTGTGGATTAGACTTCTTCATCAGCATTGGCTCCTATTCAAACAAAGCTTTGATGCTAAAATACACCCTTGATTTCAAATCCCTCCATGGCCTCTGGACCACTGCAATCTCCTCCAGCCTTCATGATTCTGAGAGACCTGCTCTTCTCCCATTCTGACCTCTTCATTGTCCCCACTTGTACCCACACCAGCAGCGGTGGCCAGGCCAATGACTGCCAAGGCCCTAAACTCTGGTATTCCCTCATTAAATCTTTCTAGCTCTCTCCCTTGCTGTCCTTCCTTAAGGTTCTTCAGGTCCACCTTAAAACCTGCTTTATTGATTATGCTTTTGGACATCTATCCTAAAGATGCCGCAGGTGGTTCAAATGCTACGTTCCTGTGAAGCGCCTGAGAAAGTTCTATTGTGTTAAAAATGCTATATGAATGAAGTTGTTGTTGGTTTTAACTGATGCAACCAATGGAAGCCAGGTAGGGAGGTTGGCTGGGATGTTTCATTGCTCCTGTTCTCACCCTCACCTGCTGGTGCCATTGGGTCTCCAATGTAATTTGAAATCCTGGTCTGAGAAAGGACAATGTCTTCCTTTTTCCTTTCAAGGCAAGAGGAGCCTAAACTAGCAGGTGCTCAGGCACACGATTCACTTTATTTTGCTCATAAAGCTGGGCGGAGTAGTGTTGATCCTTTTGTCCTCACAACAAAGGTTTAGCTCTTCCCCATCCTAGGAGAGGGCCACTGCCTTGAGCAGAAGACCCTCTCAAAACAACTCGCTATGTGATTTATCTCAGTGGCTTGTTGGTGACCCCACAGTTTGCAGCAAATGTCTACTTCCCTCCGGTTTCAGGCAAGTGATTGAACCGGGTATCCAGATCAGTCTGAGAAAACAAAATCCCCCCAGGTATCCCCTGCCATGTTGTACACCCACCTAATGTGTACCCTCTTCCCCCACACTGTGCACAGAATTCCTAGAGAATGTCTCCACACAAAGAAATCCAGAACCAATTCAAGCTTACAGGTTTGAATCCCACCAGGATGGCTGGTGGAATTTAATTTCACCAAAAAACTCTAAAATTGAAAGTTAGCGTCTGTAATGGGGTCAATGCAACTATCATCAATTGTTGTAAAATCCCATATGGTTCACTAATACCTTTCAGAGAAGCATATCTGCTCCCTTACCTAGTCTGCGTTATATATGACTCCAGAACCACAGTGTGTCTGACTCTCAGTTGCCTTCTGTATTTGTCTAGGAGCAACTCAGTTCAAGGACAGCCATGGATAGGTAATAAATATTGGCCTTTGCAGGCAATGCCCACATCCCATGAAAGAAAAAGTTTTTAAAATCCCTTGCTGGGTTAAAATCAGGCCTTCACTTTCTGTATTCTACGTGATCCATGTCTATTTGGAAGAGGTTATTGAGATAGGCTTGTTCCGGATGAAGGCGCAAGGTATGAAGTGCCCTCATCTCAAAGATCTCAGCTGCAGCTCCAAGTTTTGCAAACCCACAAACAGGTGCCTGCTTTCATTTGAAGGACAGGATGGCATTCTCTGTTAAGAAGCTCCCCTTGTTTGAGATGTATCTTTCAAATGGCTCGTGACATGGTTAGAAAAGGAAGATTCTCTGAGCATTGACATTTGGCATCAAACCTTTACAATGAAACCCTAAACACTGAGCAAACATTTTATGGTTGGAATGGTGGCTCAGTGGTTAGCCCTGCTGTCTCACAGTACCAGGCACCTGTGTCCGATTCCACACCCAGGTGACAGTGTGGAGTTTGCACATTCTCTCCGTGCCTGCGTGGGTTTCCTCTCAAAATCCAAAGAGGTGCAGGTTAGGTTAATTGGTCATGGTAAATGGGAGATTATGGGGATCAGGTATGGGGATGGGTGGGATGCTCTTTAGAGGGTTGGTGCACTCTTTGTGGGCTGAATGGCCTCAAGCAGTGAGAAAGGAAAAGTGGATAGCACTTCTGCCTCACAACGCCAGGGACTGAGGCTCAATTCCACCACCTTGGGCAACTGTCTGGAGTTTGTACATTCTCCCTGTGGCTGCGTGGGTTTCCTCCAGGTGCTCGGGTTTCTTCCCACGGTCCAAAGATGTACAGATCAAGGTGGATTGGGAAATGTAGGATTACAGGGATGGGGCAGGGGCGTGCGTCTGGGTGGGATGCTGTTAGGCAGGTCAGTGTGGACTCGATGGACCAAATGGCCTGCTTTCTGAATGTATGGATTCTATGATTCTATTTTAAATTTGCCACCGAGGGATTACCATTTGCTATCTGAATTTTTATAATCTTGGCACTGTTATCTTGGCAGTGGTAATTAATCACTTTACCTTCCTGCTGTCTTTCCTCAGGTACCACAGGCCAAAACAATAGTGTGCTAGCATCCCTGCAGCTACAAGGAAGAGCCATGCAGCCAGCTCTCGAAATGAAACACTTACTACCCTTTCGGCTAAACAACCCCTCTCCCGTTGGATTATTTCCCAACTTCAACACGGTAAGTCCTCTTGTTACCTGCACTTGTTCACCTTTAAAGAACCTAAAGCGAGCGAAACAAATAATGACTATTTGCTTTTTGTACCAGTGCCTACAATGTACAGTACTATGGTTAATGAATAAGTATAGGGTGACTACATCATCGAGTCACTGGCTCTAAGAAGTGACGCTGGGAAATCTGTCCAAAGAGATGTAAAACAACCTGTTCTGGATAAGATGAACCTGAGGCAAGGTCATAGGTCAGTCACAAGCAGTTGTTTTATACAGTTCTGCTTTCAACATGATTTTATAGATTCTAGCCGATGCTCAGTGACTTTTATGGCTGGTGTCTTGCTTGAAATGTTTTCAGAGGATCAATTTGTTTTGCTCTAAAGCACGAAAATATGTGCAGTAAAACTTCTACCCAAGACCGCCAAGCTCGGGAAATTAATCTCAATTTAGGGACGTGATTTTGATCTAACTCTCTGGATTTATCCTTTTCTCATTTGCTTTTCTCTCTATTTTCTACTGTCATCCCAGTCCCTTTAGGGTGACTGGTCACAGCTTTGCTCTGAATTGGCACAGCTTCACTCCAAAGCACCAAGGATAGTTGGTGTCCAAAATGGGTAACTTCAGTGATGTTGGGATGGTCCCGCAAAATTGAGATCCATAAAAATTGTTGCGGGCAAGTAGCAGCATAGAATCCCTATGGGAAGCAGGCCATTTGGCCCATTGAGTCCACACCAACCCTCCGCTGAGCATTCCACCCTACCATATCCCCATAACTAATCCACCTAGCCTGCACACCTGCATACTACAGGGCAATTTAGCACAGCCAATCCACCTAACCTGCACATCCCTGTACACTACACGGCAATTTAGCACAGCCAATCCACCTAGCCTGCACATCCCTGTACACTACAGGGCAATTTAGCACAGCCAATCCACCTAGCCTGCACATCTTTGGACCGTGGGAAGAAACTGGAAGAAACCCACGCAGATGCAAGGAGAATTTGCAAACTTCTCAGTCACTCAAGGCTAGAAACAAACCTGGGACCCTAGGGCTGTGAGGCAGCAGTGGTTAACCACTGTGCCACCTACAATCTACAATGAGTGTACTATTCTGGAAGTATTCAGGAATTGACTTATTACTCCCTCAGAAGTTATCTAAGGAGGTGAGCTGGCACGAACGATAGCTGAGCAACGTGTCAATCCCCACCTTTATCGTGCACCGTACCATCCCCTCACCCCGAACTGTTTTCAAGCATGCAGGATGGGGGATGTTCATCAGCTCATTGAGGGTCACTCAACACCAATTAAAGGAGCAAAATGATAATGCTACAGATGCTGGAAATCTGAAACAAAAACAGAAAGTTCTGGAGGAATTCAGGCAGCATCTGTGCAGAAAGAAAACAGAGTTAATGCTTCGAGTCTGGTTCTGACTTCTTAAGAACTGAACAGTCATGCTGGATTTGAAACGTCAACTCTGCTTTCTCTCACCATAGATGCTGCCAAACCTGCTGAGATTCTCCAGAACTTTCTGCATTTGTTACGTATTAAAGGAGGCTTTGCTGGGATTTTTCAGACGGCATCCAGTTTTCCGGGAGCGCTGGGAACAATAAAGCCGCCTGGAGGCAGCTTTGTGCCATCAGTACTCTTGACATAAAGCCTGTCTGACGGCTCAGATGCTGAGGAGACTGTGGAGGGGCAGTACCTTTACACTACTGATCTGCCTTCAAACACCATTTCTCATTTAAACTTTAAAGAAGAAGAGAAAAGGCAGAAAAGCACATCCATTTGAGGCACCCTGCCTCTTAGTTACCTTCTGCTGCATCTGGCTGGAATTTCAAGGTGGAAGACCCCTTAGTGGTCTTGTGACTTCATGAGTTTATCTGATGTCCTCATGACAAGGCTGTTTGTCCTCTATCCTTTAATTAGCTGCCTCTGGGGAAGGCAGAATGAATGAATTTTTCCCGCACTGTGCAGGCCTCTGACAGTGATAGAGAAGGTCTTGAACCTCGAACCATGTGATCTTGGGCGGCAAGAGCTACCCACTGAGCGACAACTGGCAATTATCACCCCTGTTCCACTACATGGTGGAACTATATGATGGTCTGGAGCAAAAAGCCTCAGCTACGATTTTGCTCCTACCTTAGCCTAGCATGCTGAGGCCAATTATAACATCATAGTGGATGAGACTATCTAATTGGAATAAACCTTGGGATGTTCCTGTTCTGTACAGTTCAACCAATCATTGGTCAGTATCTTTCCCATCAATGATTTTAATCTTTCTCATTAGTTTGGCACTGTTACCAGTAGCTCCTATTTTGTCATGTACAGGAGACAAATTGACTTTTCTTTGACCATCTTATATTGGCTGCCGTCCTGTCGCTTGATGGATGCCAAGTTAGCTCCTGAGACACGCCAAAAAGTTTGAAAATTACTGCCCCATTTCGATCAGCATGAGTCCAAGATATAATTTTCTCTCCCTCAGGTTGTAAATCACTGGCTTAATTGCCAACGTAACCTGTTTTACTCCATGATCCGCAGTCTGAAAATTTGGAGCAGTTTTTAATCAGTGAGTAATTGTTCTCCATTTAGTTTCCAAGCAGCCAGCAATTTACACTTACTCCCAATTGATTTTTTTTTTAAAATATCCATTTTTGCAGGGTATGGGATTTGCTAGCAAGGCCATTGCTGTGGGGCTGGAGTCATGCTTTGGCCATTCTGGGTAGGGTAGCAGATATTAATGGTTATTAACAACAACTGCAGGGAGTTTCATGGTCACCATTACTGAGACTAGCTTAGAAGGCTGTTATGTCGCAGAGGTAATGTCCCTACCTTTGAGCCAGGAGACCTTCATTCAAGTCCTACTTGCTCCAGGGATGAGTAATAACAGCCATGAACAGGTCGATTAAAAATTATCTACAAAGACTAGCTTTATAGTTCAGATTTATTAAATAGATTTAGTGCAATCTGAGACTGGCTATCCTGGATTACTAACCCTGTGAAATTACCACTACACCACCATCTTCCCCCGCGATCATTTAGCATGGTGACATCTCCATGAATGTCCAGTGCAGATACCTCCACCGTTCTGGAGGTTTCATGGGTACATGCTGAGAATACTGGTGATAGGACAGAGAGAATGGAAAGGTGCAGGAATCTAACGACAGGCACAGCAGATAAGGGACAACTGTGACAAGGTGGGCAGTCAACACATTGCACTTAAATGCATGCAGGATATGAAACAAGGTAAATGAGCTTGTTGCACAGATTGAAATTGGCAGGCACGATGTGGATATCACAGAGATGTGGCTGTAAGGGGATCAGGGCTGAGGACTAAATATCCAAGAATACATGTCCCATTGAAAAGACAGGCTGATGGACAGAGGGGGAGAGGTTGCCTTGCTTTTAGAAAATGGAAATAAATCAATAGCAAGAAGCAATATATGGTTGGAAGGCAGAGAATCTGAATGGGAGAGTTGAGAAACCACAAAGGAAAAATGACTCTGATGGTAGTTGTGTACAGGCCTCCTAGCATTAGTCAGGATTTGGGGCAAAAAAATAAATTGGGAGACAGAAAAGGTATGTAAGAAAGACGCTAATCATCAGGACTTCAATATGCATGTGGACTGGGAAAATTAGGTTGGTAGCAGATCACAAGAAAAGGAATTTGTGAATATTTACAAGATGGTTTTTTGGAGCAAGTTGTGATAGAGCCCATTAGTGAACAGGCAATTCTGGATTTGGTCATATGTAATGAGGCAGACATGCTTAGGGAGCTTAAGTTGAAGGAACTCCTAAGGGGTAGTAACCATAATATGGTAGAATTCACCCTGCAGTTTGAGAGGGAGAAGGTGGAATCAGATGTAACAGTATAACAATTGAGCAAAGATAACTACAAAAGCATGAGGGAGAAGCGGGCCAGAGTTGATTGGAAGAGAAGCCTACCAGGGAAGACAGCAGAGCAGCAATGGCAGGTGTTTCTGGGGGTAATTCAGGAGGCACAGCAGAAACTCATCCCAAGGAAGAAGAAGCATGCTGAAGTGGAGACAAGGCAACCATGGCTGACAAGGGAAGCCAGGGACAGCATAAAAGCAAAAGAAAAAGCACAAATTGTGATGAGGAGTAGTGGAAAACCAGAGAATTGGAAAGCCTTTAAAAACCAGCAGAGGACAACTAAAAAAGCATTAAGCAGGGAGAAGCTGGAATATGAGGATAAGCTAGCTAGCAATAAAGCTCGAGATTGTAAGAGTCTTTTTAGATATGTGAAGTGTGATGCCACAATGGCCAGAAACCAGCCCATCTCGTCCCCGCCTCCCTAACCTGTCCTTCCTCCCACTTATCCCTTCCTCCCACATCAAGCCCCACCCCCATCTCCTACCTACTAACCTCATCCCGCCCCCTTGACCTGTCCATCCTCCCTGGACTGACCTATCTCCCCCCTACCTCCCCACCTACACTCACCTTTACTGTCTCCGTCCCCGCCTCTTTGACCTGTCTGTCCCCTCTCCACCTATCTTCTCCTCTATCCATCTTCTATCCACCTCCCCTCCCTCCCTATTTATTTCAGAACCACCTTCCCCTCCCCCATTTCTGAAGAAGGGTCTATGCCCAAAACGTCAGCCTTCCTGCTCCTCTGATGCTGCTTGGCCTGCTGTGTTCATCTAGCTCTACGCCTTGTTATCTCAGATTCTCCAGCATCTGCAGTCCCTACTATCTCTGAGATCTGCAGGGATCTGTGTTGGGACAACTAATATTCACATAATACATAAACGATCAGGATGAAGAAACTGAGGGCATTGTTGTTGCTATGTGTGCAGACGACTCAAGGATAGGTTGTGGGTACAGGTCATGTGGAGGACATGGGAGGGCTGCAAAATGACTTGGACAGGCTCGGAGAGTGGGCAAAGAAGTGGCAGATGGAACACAGTGTGGGAAAGTGTGAGGTGATGCACTTTGCATTCCCGATTTGGGAGCAATCTGGATGGAGATATCTTTGTTATCTTCAGCAAATTGGATATAGTTGACATTTATATGTATCGTTGGCTTGATAGACATGGGCACTTGTTGTAATGCAATTTGACGGAACTAAACGCTGTTCTCTATGACATTGACACACTACTGTGTAAGACACTGGATGAACGTTTAACCAGGAGCGAGATTCATAAGCACATCTGCCATTATATTTTTCATCACTAAACAATTCTGAATTGGTCTGTGACCTTGCTCTGAAAGCCATTTCTGTCTCCTGTTCAATGCCATGCCACTGTTTTATTTTTCTCATAGTTGCAGTTGATTTGTAATAATATTACATTGAATTATGTACCATTTGGAATTGAATCTTGAGTTTGGAATTTTAATGGAGAGAATCACAAATATGAGAAAAGACTTATTGCTGTTAGATATCCCATGACAACAAAGCTGCCATACCTAACACCATTTGCCACGCTGGTATTACAATTTAGTCCCAGAGGCATTGAAAATGACATTATTGATAGATTTTCTGAGAGGTGAGGGAAGGTGGGAAAATGGGAAGTGTATGTTTCCCCATATGTCTTGGATTCCATGATGTGTATTTTTCTTTTCCTGCACTCAGAGGAAGAGTCTCATCAACAACTTATGGAAACATTCAAGTTTTATTCCAGTGAAGAAGCAGAGATCTAATCTACAGCGCTGCTAGAATCATACAGCGCGGAAACAGACCCTTCGGTCCAACCAGTCCATAATCTCAAACTAAACTAGTTCCACCTGCCTGTGCTTGGCCCATGTCCCTCCAAACCTTTCCTATTCATGTACTTATCCAAATGTCATTTAAACATTGTAACTGTACCTGCGTCCATTACTTCCTCTGGAAGTTCTTTCCACACACGAACCACTCTCTGTGTAAAAAAATTGCCCCTCGTGTCTTCTCTAAATCTTTCTTCTGTCACCTTAAAAATATGCCCCCTAGTCTTGAAATCCCCTACTCTAGTGAAAAGACACCTGCCATTCACCTTATCCATACCCCTCATTATTTTATAAACCTCTGTATGGTCACCTCTCAATCTCCTATGCTCTCGTGGAAAAATGTCCCAGCCTATCCAGTCCCTCCTTATAACTCAAACCCTCCTTTCCTGGCAACAGCCTGGTAAATCTCTTCCAAACCCTCTCCAGCTTAATCATATTGTCCCTATAACAGAGAGACCAGAACTGACACGGTACTCCAAAGACGCCTCACTAACATCCTGTACAACCTCAGCATAACGTTCCAACTCCTATACTCAAAGATCTGAGCAATGAAGGCATTTGAATACCACTTTGGAAAAACTTAAAGCTGAGCACAAATTGACCATATTAACATTTAACAAAATTGGGAGACTGAGAGGGGCCCTCTTGTGACACAGTGATAGTGTCCCAACCCCTGGACCAGAAGGCCTACGTTCAAGCCCCATCTGATCCAGAGGTGTGAATGAACATCTCCGGACAGGCCAATTAGGAAAAATAGGTTAAATTTAAAAGTTGGGAGAATGCAACTGTTGAAATAAAAGCCCCCCATTAGCAGTGCTACAAAGTAGCAGAGGCTGCAAAGGGAAATCTTCTACAAGAAATCAAACATCTATAACAGCCACTTGAGAAAGTAACAAGAGAAAACAAAGACCTCCAAGTCTTGTACTCCAACATGAGTGAGTTTCTGACAAATGTTTAAATTAACATTAATTTAACCAAATGTGAATGAACGTGCAAACCTCAAGAACACAAGGATTGTTATTGATGTGTAATAAAAATGGCAGCTCATCCAGTGAAACCCAGGTTCCATGGATGAATAAATCAAAAGACACAGGGAAGTCTTTAGAGAAAATTTAGAACTTACGACTAAGAAAGGAAAGATTACAGAAAGTTTCCACAAGTCTGGTGCAGTGACAGCTCTTGCCCTTGAGAAACTGACAGAAGAAAGAAATGCTCCGCTGGTGAAAAATGATTGTCTTTTACTGAGTCTTTCAAAGCTCAAGGATCACTGCGAAATATTAGCTGAGAGAAACATTCTGCTACAGTCAAGAAGTTATGAATTTGTATTTGAAAAAGAAACTCTTGTGAGAGAGCAAAGAAAGATTATGTTTGCAGAGTGCTGTTCTGGGAAAGCCTACCTTCATTAATGAAAGAGATTGACCACAGATTAATTATGATTAACTGAATAAAGAATTTAATAAATAATCAGAAAGATAATGTAGAATTTTAACTTTCAACATTGAGCCGATGCAAATTCTTAAATGAAATTGACAATGTCAGGCAAGTGACAGACTTCAGAAGTCCAGCCGTTGTCCGACTGTCTATCAATTCTGTCAGTTGCAGTGTTGCAGATGAGCGACCTTGGTATCTCACTCCACATAAGGTCTGCTTTTGTCTCATCCAATTGAAGGACTCCTGAATGTCCAGCTTTTTTTCAGATCTTCCACAATTTTCTGTTGATTTTGACGATGAGGCCCTGTGTTTTCCCTGGTGTCCTTGCCCTTTATGAAGAAGCAGCCTGTACTTGGGTGTGAGGAAACTGGCCCAGCAAGGGTTAAAGCCGTGAAGGAAGTCAAATGGGAGGCTCCAAGCCTCATTATAATATTTAAATCAACTGCCTGACTCCCGGGGTGGTCTAGCTCCCCATCCAGATCCCACATCTGTTAATCTGGAAGTAAGAAGGTTATTTTCACATCTTATTGGGGTGGCACAGTGGCTCAGTGGTTAGCACTGCTGCCTCACAGCACCTGGGTTCAATTCCACCCTCAAGCGACTGTCTGTGTGGAGTTTGCACATTCTCCCCGTGTCTGCGTGGGTTTCCTCCGAAAGGTCCGGTTTCCTCCCACAGTCCAAAGATGTGCAGGCTAGGTGGATTGGCCATACTAAATTGCCCGTAGTGTTTAGGGATGTGTAGATTAGGTGGGTTATAGGGGGATGGGTTTGGGTGGGATGCTCTGAGGGTCAGTGTGGGCTTGTTGGGCTGAAGGGCCTGTTTCCACAGTGTAGGGATTCTATGATTCTATGATCTTATTGGAGCCCAGGTTAGGGGATGATTAAGGTTTACACCACAGCCCACCAGCACTTAATGATCACCAACTTACACACAACAAATCATTGGCTGACATGAACCGCTGGAGGAAAAGTTTACCAGTTCATCCCTGGCATCATAACCTCCGTTGATTAAAGAAGGAGTGGGTGGGCCTTAATGTTGGAGGACAGAGAGAGAAATGTCAAAGGTGTGTTTGGCTGGACAGAGTGAGAAATGCACAGCCACAAACACAGTAAATGCTGGGGAAACTCAGCAGATCTGGCAGCGTCTGTGGAGAGAAAAACAGAGTTAACATTGCAAATCCTTACAGCACTTTTTCAGAAATAAGGAACTGGAGGAGAGTCATTATCAGTCTCGAAACATTAACTCTGTTTCTCTCTCCACAGATGCTGCCTGACCTGCTGAGCTTCTCCAGCACTTTCTGTTTTTCTTTCAGTTTTCTAGCATCCAAATTTTTTTTTGTTAGAAATGCACAGGATTTTGCAGGAAAGAATTAAAAATAAAACCTTGTTGCTTTTTCAAATAAAAATGATTGCAGAGACGATGGGGGTGAGAGTTGAGTTGGCCAAAGGCAGGCTAGCTGGTGTTAGAAAATGGCAGCAGGACTCTTCAAACAAAAAAAAAAGCATTTTATAATAATTTTTGGATCAGTTTCAAAAATATAAGGTGTCTAAACGGCTTGTAAAGGAGTCACTTAGACGGAAGTCAGAGTGTCCAGAAACTTCTAGAAATATGGTAGTTGAATTTAAAGAAAAGTGAATAACATTGTTGAGATTATTGTGACGTTACTGATGGGGTTTTGTTTACTATATAGTTTACTGTGACAATACTGTCACAGGGTGACACTAAAGGCATGAATTCAGTACCTTCATCAGCTGTGGTAGATCTTGGAGGCTGCCTCTTTTCCTTGTCCTGTACATCATGTGGAGCAGAGCACATTCAACTTTGGATAGCCTGTAATCCCTCTCCCTAATAATAGCTAGAGATGCCAAAGGTGCTTTGTGAACTGGAGCTAATTTCAATTTATTTTGCAGATTTACAGAGGAATTGAATAACTAGCTAGCAAAACATAGGCATGTGTGTCGTGATTGCAAAGAGATCAGCCAGGTCGATCTCATTGAATATGAGTTCCCTGATTGGAGCTGTTAATCTGGTCCAATCAGGGAGTCCTGGCTGAAAGATAAAACCAAGTGAGTCAGACATCCTGTCCACTCTGAGAGCTGGCTCTGAGGGAGCTCTACACGCGTAAATAAAGGATGACTTGGGATACCGGCCTATGTGGAGTTATTTCAGTGGCGACAAGAGAAAAGCATGATCCTGAAGAAATTCACTCGCAACAATTGTCTTTGATAATGTCTTTGAGTTGGGATAAGCATTTCTGGCATCATGACGCTATTTGGGCAGCTTGAGTCATCTGATCCTGCAGTCAAAGACTGGTCCCAGTATGTGGAAAGAAAACATTATTGTTTCCGAGCAAATGTCCCTGGGACAGATGAAAAGCAATAAGTAATTCTCCTGAGAGCTTGTGGACCCGCAGCTTTTTTGGTTATTAGGAGCTTAACTTTCCCTGAAGCACCAGGTATTAATATCTTTCAAATTTAGTTAAGGAATATTACAACCCCAAGCCTCCTCTAATTCTGGTACGCTATCGGTTTTACTCGACAGTCTGATAACCAGGGGAATCTGTGTAAGGTTTTTTGACAAGGTTAAGACAACTGGCAGAGGCATGTGACTTTTGATTAACCATTAATGAGATGCTGAGAGACCGTTTGGTATGTGGAATTAATGATGTAACCTTGCAAAAGCACCGACTAGCTGAGGCCCAACTGGACTTCAAACAGGCACTGCAACTGACTTTGTCATTAGAAAATGCAGCAAGTAGAGCACACGGGGTATGCTGATGGAAGTCAACCCCCTCACCAGGTCGACTGAGCTTGGGGGACACCACTTGAGAGAAGGCGATTGCATACCTCACTCAGGACATATACTGAACAGAGGGGCTCTAGGTCGGCCCACAGCAAAACCCCAAAACAAAGCCAAGCCTCAGCCAAATGGTTAAAATTTTCTTCAGGACCTGGGTCAGCAAATCATTGTAGTTGCTGCTGGTATGCAGACTAGAAACGGCGTAAGAGTCCGACTAGACCTATATTGAGTGAGAGAACAGGCCTATATCCAGAAGGGTGCTCATTCTGGAAAGTCCACCTACATCTGGCTTGGAACAGTTTAATTGCTTAGCAATGTCTAATTCAGAACCAATCAAAGTAAACATCTGGTTAAATGGTGACCTAGTTCTAATGGAGATGATATTGGTGAGGCCAGTGAAGTGATTGCAGAACCAAAATTAACAAAATTTGCTCCAATACTTAAGTTTGTACAAGACCTAGGCCAGGCTGAGAACCTATACCAGGGAACCATTACAGAATAAGGGTACTACTTCATTTCTGGTCTCTTGTGAGAAGCAGCTGGTTCAGTTACCACTGATTGTAGTAAAAGGCATGGTCCCAAGCTTGATGGGGCGAAATTGGTTGAGAAAGATTCATCTCGATATGTTCAACATTTTTCAATTAGAAAATGGCTGTCTGAGTGAAGTCCTAATTAAATACCTGGAAGATTTTCAGGAAGGTCTAGGCACTATCAAAGGAGCCAAGGCCACCTTGCATGTTGACCAGGAAGCAATTCCATGATTCTGCAAGGCCCACCCAGTGCCATTTGCCAAATGGGCAAAAGTAGACACAGAAATCAGAAGGCACTAAAGTGAAGGAATCATCAAACCAGTTATTTTGTGGAATGGGCAGCACCGGTTGTACTGATTATGAAGCCCAATGGGTCGGTTCACCTTTGTGGGGATTTTAAATAAACAGTAAACCACTTTTCATAGCTGGATAGGTACCTAATCCCTTGCATAGAGGATTTATACACAAAGCTAACAGGTCCTTCATAAAGCTGAACATGAGGCATGCGTACGTGCAATTGCGGGTAGATGAGGATTCCCTGATGTATGCTACAATTAGTACCCATTAGAGTTTGTAGCAATATACGAGGCTGCCATTTGGGTATTGTCAGCCTGTGCAATTTTTCAACAGACAATGGAGAACATTTTACAAGGTCTGCTTCAGGTCACCATTTATTTAGATGACATGCTAATACAAGCAAAGCCAATTAGGAGTACTTAGAGAACTTGGACGTAGTCCTTATATGTTTTTGCCAGGCTGCCATATGCCCTCGAAGGGAAAAAGGCACCCCAAGGGACCTACTTGAGCTACAGAGGCAACAAGATTATGTTACACCCGAAAGATGAAGTGAGGGCGATCAAATATGCCCCAGCTCCTAACTCCATACCGGAGCTCAGGCCTTTCATTGGGCTGGTGAATTATTACGGAAAGTTCATACATAGCGTGGCGAACATCCTCGCAAACCAACTATTAAAAAAGGGTCAGCCTTGGAAATGGTCTTGTAGCCAAGCCATAGCTTTCAGGGAAGTGAAGAAATAGCTATCATCCTCTAAGACATTGGCACTCTATGATCCCAAGCGAGATCTGGTATTGACATTTGATCCCTCTCTGTACAGCATCGGGGTAGTATTAGTTCATAGATGGCCCAATGGAGTGGAATGCCCCATCACGTATGCATTCAGGATTTTGGCTAATGCAGAACATAAATACACCCAGATAGAGAAGGAAGGTTTGACGGTCATATTTGGAGCCAGAAAGTTCCACCAATACCTTTACAGATATAAATTTGTGATAATAAAGAGCCACAAACCCCTGTTGGGTATACTTAAAAATGACAAGGCCTGTATTTTCAGGCCAAATTCACCTTGTGGGCTCTAATACTAAGCACGTATAATTGCAAGTTGGAACACCGTCCACGAGGCCGAGTAGCAAATGCGGATTTATTAAGCCACCGGTGGGGGATAACCCTACTGGAACAGTCTGTGATGGTTTCACATTTTCTGGACACTTTCTGTCACAGCTGACAATATCAGCCTTTGGACGCAGAAAGATCTGGTCCTGGCAAAACTGAAACAGCTGGTGGTGATGGGGAGAAACCAAAGGGCTGTCACAACCAGAACTGAAACAATTTTTTCATCCGGAGAGACTGTGTCGCAGTTGAGGACGGCATATTATTTACGGGGATCAAAAGTCATTGTCCCGAGCAAAGGTCACTGCCAGATACTGGCTGAACTCTACCAGGATCGTCCAGGGGTTTCCAAAATAAAGGTGTTGATGAGAAGTTATCTCTGTTGGCCAGGATTGAATGCTGACATAGCTACATTGGTGGAGCGGTGCCCAGAGTGCCAACAAGGACAAAAATTACCACCAGCATCTCCCCCACATTTGTGGGAATGGCTGGATAAGCCCTGGGCTTAGTTACATGTCGACTATGCAGGTCCTTTCATGGGCTCAATGTTCTTAATCATTGAGGACTCCCACTCAAAGTAGCTGGATGTGATAGAGTTCATTTGTCAAACACAGGGACAATGATAGAAAAGCTGTGCACATCTTCTGCAATTCATGGACTCCCAGAGCGTTGGTCCAAGATAACAGGCCATTGGTTACCAACGGGGTATTTGAGTATTTCTGAAAGCCGAAAGGCATTTGACATATAAGTAAAGATCCATATCATCCATCATCCAATGGTCTGGCAGCAAGAGCAGTCCAAACTTTGAAGACAGGCTTAAAGAAACATCCTACAGCTTCACTCGATACCAAACTGTCCCAGTTTCTGTTTGATTATAGGACCACCCCTCGTGCAACTACAGGGAAAGTCCCAGCAGAGTTGCTAATGGGGAGAAGACTCCACACCAGGTTAAATCTGATCTTCCCAGACATGATGGAGCGGGGAGGATGAAACAGAATCAGGAATGCCAATGCAAGACGCAAGATTCCATTAAATGAGAGAGACAGTTTACATCAAGGGAAGACGTTTGGTGTAGGAACCACAGAAAAGGCCCTACATGGGTAAGAGGCATGGTCAATGCGAGGTCAAGTCCAGTGATGTATAAAGTTTGGGTTGGTGCGATGGTCCTGAACAAGCACGTGGACCATTTGCAACCTGCAAACTCACAAACTGTGCGGGAGCAAAACGTGTTCGCCTCTTTGGAACAGGTGGAAAGGCTGTCAGAACCCAAGGGTTCTCCCTCTCCTGCAAGCATTGAAGATTCCTTGGAAATTGAGATGGAAACAGCAGATGTTACCACCTCGATGCCTTTCCCACCTGAAGAAGAGAATGAATTTCTTCCGAGAATGAGGTCAGCCAGATGGACTTCATAGAATATGAGTTCCCTGATTGGAGCTGTTAATCTGGTCTAATCAGGGAGCCGTTGCTGACTAAACTGGAGTGTCAGAGGTTCTGTTCACTCTGGGAGCTGTCTCTGAAGGAGCTGGATCAGTGTTGGGGACTGACCACATGTAAATAATAGGTGACTTGGTGACAGGATACCAGCCTCTATGGGGTTATTTAAATGTATACCATGCAAATAATTGGCTTGCCAAGTGACAAAAAAAATTAGTAGTATAGTGATTGGAATAGTAACGGTCTCAAAACAGCTTTAAGGTCATTACAGCCACTATATCACCTCGACAGGTGGTATCGCTGTTGAAGCTGAATTTTATGCTGAATATGCGTGCATGTTTGTTCTAACTAACTAATAGCTAATTAAAATTTATTTCAAGCATCTGAGAAATCATAATGCAGCTTTGCAAGTCCTTAGCCACTCACCATCTTGGCTGAAGTACTCTCGTGACTTAATTTTGATTAGAAATAAAACATTATGTGAATTAAAATTTGGGGAGAGTGAGCTTTAGCTGATTCTTGTTTCATTTCACAGCTAAGAGGCTCCTGAGGCATTCAGAACAGCAGAGTAGCAACTATCGCACAGCTTCTGCAATCTACCTCCCTCTATAATTGGCAGCCCACCCATCATATGTCAGTAAATAATTACGGGTCAATTTGTTAAAAGGCCTTTACATCCACCTGACAGGCTTTGATCAAGCATCTCATCTGAGGGGAGATTTGAACCCATGCCAAACTAGTCCAGAGGTGTGAGTGATGCCCACTGAGCCAAAGCTGAGAGCTCCAAATGGTCAGTAAACATTCTTGGCTCAACTGAACAATCAATTCCCTGGTCATTGATCTCATTCACTACTTATGGAATTATCAGACCTCATTCCTTCTCTTGCCTGATGAAGTTCCATAACCCAACAAGTTCACTCTTAAAACCACATAACACACTGAAATCCTATTTATTTTATAGTTAATAAAGCCAAAGTAGACCTACAGTTGAGATCATTTTGACAAGAAAATAATATAACCAAGAAGAGTCTGTGATACTAATTGTAAATATGCTATTTTGATATTTAGAATCCCTACAGTACAAAAAGCTACCCATTCAGCCCGTCGGGTCTGCACTGACCCTCCAAAAGCATCCCACCCACCCAGCACAACCCCATAACCTTGCATTTCCCATGAACCAGCCACCTAAACTGCATATTTCTGGACTGTGGTAGGAAACTCATGCAGAACCACAAACTCCACACAGTCACCCAAAGCTGGGAGCAAACCCAGGTCCCCAGCATTATGAGGCAGCAGTGCTAACCACTCTGCCACCATGCCACCCTAATCTTAACTTCTATCCTGGCCTCAACCAGCTTCTCTACAGCTGGTCAGAAAGGCAGTCACACTCTCATCTTGCCTCTGGAGTTCAACTCTTTTGTCCATACTTGAACCAAAGGTGTACTGAGGTCAGGAGCTGAGTGGCCCTGACAGTACCCAGACCCAGTCAGAGGTCATTTTTAAGAATAGCCTGCTGGATATCACTGTCCATTGCACCTTCTATCAGTTTACTGATGATCACAAGTAGACTGATGGAGCAGTAATTGGCCAGGTTGAATTTGTTCGGCTTATTGTGTACTGGCCATAGCTGGACAATTTTCCATATTGTCGGGTAGGTGCCTAAGTTATAGTAGCTGCTCTGGAACAGATTGACTAGGGGTGCGGCAAGTTCTGGAGCACAAGTCTTCAGCACTATTGCCAGAGTGTTTTAGATAGCCATATACTGCTCCTGGTATGCCTTCCTGCAACCTTCATTGACCTAGGGTTCATCCCCTGATTATCATCCGCTTGATGATAATGGTAGAGTGCCAGCTCATAGGATTGCAGTTTGTGCTGGTGTGCAATTCTTCTGTTGCTGATGGCCCACAATACCTCATTGATACCCAGTCTTGAGTTCATGGACCTGTTCAAAGTCTGTTCCATTTAGCACAGTGCCACGCAACTCAATGGTGGGCATTCTCAATATGAAGGTGGGGCTTCGTCTCCACAATGACTGTGCGGTGGTCAATCTTACTGATATAGTCATGGACAGGTGCATCTGCAACAGGTAGATGGGTGAAAATGAGGTCAATTCTGTTTTTCTTTCTTTATAGGAGCAAATTACAGCAGGTGCTAGAATCCGAACTGAAAACAAAACATGCTGGAAATCACAGCGGGTCAGGCAGCATCCATGGAGAGAAAGCTAGCTGATATTTCAAGTCTAGATGACCCTGCATCAGATTCCCCCCTCCCACTATAGCATAAATTCTGTTCCCTCCACGCTTCACTTCAGCTCAGATGAAGACTCACCTAGACTCAAACTGTTAGTTTGCTTTCCCTTCATGGATGCTGCCTGACCCAAGTGATCTCCAGCATTTCTTGCTTCTCTCGCTAGTTGGTTCCGTCACCACCTGCTGTTGACCCAGTTTAGCAGCTATGTCCTTTAGGATTTGACCAGCTCAGTCAATAGTGGTGTTGCTGGCCACTCTTGGCAATGAACACTGAAGTGCCCCACCCAGAGTACATTCAGTGCCCTTGTCATCCCACTGCTTCCTCCAAGTGCTGTTTGATATGGACGAGTACTGAGGGAGGATGGTACGTGGTAATCAGCTGGGAGTTTCTTTGCTCATGTTTGACCTGGCACCATGAGAATTCATTACGTTCAGGGTTTGAATCATGAAACCAAGGCTCCACAGCAGCATTAGAAAGCAAAGTGTGACAGTGAGTGGGTGTCACAGAACACTCAGGGAGTGCAGGTCACTAGTGGTACATACTTTTACACTTGCACTATGATCAGAAACTATGGGTAGTGATGCTAGAGGCTTAAAGAGACTTTCTGTCCACTCTATCTGCCATTAGTGTGTGTTGGAAAGATTTGTAAGTTACTGCTTAGCACGTTTGGCTACATTATGACCACACCTTCTGTAGGCATCAAGTCATAAGGTGGGACTTGAACCCAAAGCATCTCAGAGGCAGGGATGCTGCCCACTGTGCATAAGTCCTCTAACTCTGAGTATACCTTTGTTAAAGTCGCTTTGAGAAAACCACATCAGCTAGACCCAGAGAATTCCATGCTCTGTAATTCTGCTTTTACAGGAATAACCCTAAAATTTCATAGCCACCCTGAAACATTTTCCCCCTGTAATTGTTTCCCGTTGCTTTCCTTTCATAGATTTCTTTTCTCTTGTAACTACATTGAAAGAAGGACCTGCTGTGCCTATTTCAGTGTCAATATCAATACCAATACTTAGTTCCAAATAGTGTCAAGTGACAAAGCTCTTCTGAGCCCCATTGATTTGCAGGGAGTTAATCTTTTCCATTTCGACTCTTGCAATCACTAATTGCTGCTGAAGTGTGCATAGTTCTAGGGTTTTATAACCTCACTAATCTCAGCTCCTCAACCAACTAGTGTCGCAGAAACTTTTCGCATCCTTTGTATGCAGGCATCCTATCTCCCCTAGCAACAGCCTCTTGATAGCCAAAATCCCCCTCCCACCAGCAGGAACCTCACCATTCCCATAGAACCCTAGGTGAGGTTCAGCCTTGCCTCACTTAAATGGAGTTCAGAAGTTAAAATGGTCCATGCTTCACATCCACACCATTGTGGATAGTTTTTGCTCACTTCAGCCACTGCCTAGTGTCATGGAAAGGGTAGAGCCCTAAAGTAAAATGGATATTCTTAACTTTTAATTCCAAAATATGTTTCTATTAGAAGAGGACTGCTACAGTCAACAATGACTGGGGATATAAATACAGTGCTATCTGGAAAAAAACCCTGCGTGGGACCCATGGAATGTTGCACCAGTAAAGTGTCAGGAAAACTTTGAACAGACGACGAGTTGTAACTAGAAGAGATAATAAGAGGCTGACTGTGTACCGTCCTCGTTTGCGGACTCACATCAGAAAATCAGCTCTTGCAGACAATTTTTGTGATTTGACCTTCCACAAATATACAAATGCAGGGATTTTAAAAATTACAAGTCTGGTCTATGAGTCAAGTGAAAGAACATGTGATTTCTGATGAAGGGTCTAGGCCCGAAACGTCAAGCTTTCCTGCTCCTATGATGCTGCTTGGCCTGCTGTGTTCATCCAGCTCCACACCTTGTTATCTCTGCTATTGAAGTGATATTTTTGTGTACTGGCCTGCATGTGTTATTGTGCTGTGAATGTCACAGTTGAAGAAGTATTCACTGATCACCCCAGCATTGCAGATAAATTCATTTTATCACTCTGAGTACTGGAAGCCAACTGGTCAACAAGGTTGTCAAAAGGAAACAGCACAAGAAGCTCTCTCTGACTGTGACAGCTACTAGCCAAGCACCATCAAAAGGCACAGCTCAAAAAGATCATCAAATTTGCAAAAGCCAGGAATCCTGAAATCAGTTGTTAACTATCAGTGTTCTACTATCTAACGCATTATTAATACTTTTCAAAGTTCACTCCTTTGTTAACTCCAGAAGGCTGGTTAAATCGGCTCCTTTTTTTTTAAATAAGACTAATTTGCTCAGGGAGAAAGTCATCCACAGAGGAGGGATGCTTTTAAAATTAACCTTATTGTGACCAACTGAAGAGACAGGTGAATAAAGGAAGAGAACCAGTTCATCCCTTGTCACCTAGGGGCTTAACAATTTGGGGTGTCCACCTGGACCTTGCCCAGTAGCTGCTTATAACATTAGGACCCACACACTGCATTCCTGCTAAAAATTGGGATTATGAGTTTTCATTTATATAAAGCCCTCAGTGGGATCTTAACATCAGAAAGTTACTGAAAACCCTTCAATGTACAGCATAGTTCCATGAAAAGGCCTCATCTCATTAGTTTATAATCCATTATAGTGTCAGTTATCACTCCATTGGTTGTGCTGTTTTCTGAGTCACAAGTTTCTGCAGGATTTGAGCACAAAAGTCAAAGCTGATACTCCTGTGCAATGCCAAGACGGTGTAGAACTGTTAGACATTCCACCTTTCAGGTGACATGCTAAATTAAGACGTCATCTGCTTGCTTGGATGAATTTAAAAATCCCAAAGGATTAATTGAGCAGGGGAGTTTAATCGAGTGTACTCGCCACAGTTCTAATACCTCAAACAACCAGTTAACCAGTCATTATCTTTCACATTGCCAGTTGCTGGAATTTTCTCCATTATGACACTTTAAATGTATATCATTAACAGTAAAGCAGTTTGATTTGTCCTTAGATCATGAAAAGTGAAATGTAAAGATAAGTCTTTCTGCTTTTCTACTGATCTAACTGAGTTTTGGATCTGAGAGGATAGAGAGCCATATGGACCAAACATGCATACGGTATTATGTTATTGGTGCTGGTTGCAGGACTTCACTGAGAATGGAGCTTAAAAACTAAGCAAACTGAATTTTGAACATGCTACAGAGAAGTGCAGTTTTAGAAGAATATTTGAGTTGGAAGGCAACATCAAAAGAAAACCTACTTGCTCTTTTTGAAAGAAGCAGATTAACCCCGAGGCTCGACTCTGAACTGCAGCTACTATCATCGTTTCATCATAATTAGTTTTGCCAGTCATTAACTCTGAGCATTGGAGCTGCAAACCCATTCTGAAAATTGTCCTTCCTCTGGTATTTAGCTTCCTCACTGATAACACAGTGGGGCTTGTCTAAAGGACCACCTGCACGCAGGTGTATAGTTACCAGTGTATGAGGTCTAAACAATGCATTATTGACTGACTTTTACCTGTAGGAAGAAGTTACAGAAGGCATGTTAGCTTATTGGTGCTCGCTTTGGGATTCCTAGCAGTAGAGACAAAATCTAAGTTGAGATTCATTTTGTTGTTAAGTTAAAATGCACTACTGAAAGTTTATAAATAATTGCTTGGTCGTACAGAATTTAAACAGGAAACAAGAAGCTGCACCTTTTGTCTTGCACTCATCAGACACAGGGCACAAGAAAGATATTTCATCAAACAGTATCCCTTTGATCAAGTCCATTTTTTATATCCGAGTTCAGATGAGTGCAAAGCAAAAAGTTTGGCTTCTTGTTTCCTTTTAGCAGTGTTTAAGTTCTGGCAGTTTATACATTGTGTTTTCATTAGTGTTTCAGTATTTTTTCAATGCACTTCTGCATATTATGGCTCTTGGAGCAGTACATAGATTCTAATAAACCTTCAATCCTCTGTTTTGCAGGCAATTTCAATAAAAAGCCTGTTCTGTTGGATAAAAATTTATAAAGCATTTTTATTTTATTCCTTAACTAAAGAGGTAAAGTCACCACAGCCCCATAGAACAATACGGCTGCTATCTCATTAGAGAGAGACGACTGGTGGTGAGTTTAATCAGAGGCACCACGCCTCACGCAAGGGGTAAGGTTGTGAAGGTGGGACCTTCATGGTAGCCAATATACTCAGATCAGTAGCATGATCCATATTAGCTGTGTTGTTAGTTGTGGCCCTCGAATCTGACCCTTCACGCAGATTTCACAAAGCAATACTGCTGGCAGTTTCAATCTTTACTCACTGCAGAGCGGTATATCAAAAGCTCATGCATATATCCCACACTAAATAAGATTATGCCAATCTCTCTACAGATTGAAGTTACCATTTGATTGTTAAATTAATGTATGATTAACTTTGCGTGCCGGTAAATATCATCAGATATCAGTCCCAAGGGTGATTATCATGCGAGAATTTTGATATAAATAATGAGTTGATTTCCACTATCTGCTAATTGTAATCAAATGTTAAATACCAGCATCAGTAGCCTGTTGCATCTTTTCTAAAGAGATTAATGTTTTCTCAGAGATAGTAGGAACTGCAGATGCTGGAAATCTGAGATAACAAGGTGTAGAGCTGGATGAACACAGCAGGTCAAGCAGTATCAGAGGAGCAGGAAAGCTGACGTTTCGGGCCTAGACCCTTCTGAAGAAGGGTCCTCTGATGTTGCTTGGCTTGCTGCGTTCATCCAGCTCTACACCTTGTTATCTCTTAATGTTTTCTCAAGTGGTTAACTAGTAACTGTCCACAGCAGTGTCAAATCCCATCCCTTGAATCAACCCCTGATCCCCTTTAACTTTGACATCCTGTCATTACTAATTTCCATTACTCCACCATTGGTGGCCACACCTTCAGTTGCTTGGAGCCTAAATTCTGGACTACCGCTACCAGCCCCAAACACTTTTCCTTCAGATACTCCTTAAAACCAATCACTTTGATCAAACTGTTACTACCTGACCTAGTATCCTCTTAAATGGTTCAGTCTGAGAATTTATGTTAAAATTCTCCTGTAGGCAATTGCTACCCAAAAGAGTTGATGTAAAGCACTTGGAAGGTGTGTGTGTGTGTGTGTGTGTGTGTGTGTGTGTTCCGTTCAGTTCTCTACGTTGTTACCAGTAATGTGAACATATTTTTGCATTGACCCTGATGTTTTGCTTGAGATTATCACATATGTGTGAGATGTGATGTTGCTAGCTATTAAGTAACGTGGAATAAACTTATCCTAGCTATCAAGTCTGACCCTATCTTCTGCTGAAGACTTTATACGTGTATCCTTCCCCGTTTGTTACCAATAACTTAGACTAATACCAAGACGAATTGATGGCAGTTAATCTGCCGAGGATATCCCAAATGGTTCAGGTGGATGGCCACAATGTATTACTACAGGCTGCCCTCTCATTGGAGGTAGATGACTGGTGGTGAGTTTAATCCGAGGGTCATCACACCTCAGGTAAGGGGAGGGGTTGAGAAGGAGAGTCATTCATGGTGACCTCAGCTAATGTGAGAATTGAACCCACACTGTTGGCATTATTCTGTATTGCAAACCAGCCAATACAATGTAACATAATGTAATGCCGCCAGTGTTCAGCGGTAGATTCATTTAGCTGCAACATCTCTGTGAATTCTTTTAGGATGTTTAACTACATTGAAAGCGCTATGTAAATATAAGCTGTTAATTTCTTTTAATTTGATTTGAATACATTTGAAATATTGTCAAAATATTTATATTTTACTAAAATATCTGGGAGTTTTCAGAATTTCACTCCACGTGTTGGAAATTCTCATTAAATTTGTCAGTTTCTGAGAAATATGAAGTAACACACCAAGTGTGGGCTGATTTGCTACGTACTGTAAATAGGAAGAGCATGAATGGGCAATTCTGAAGCAACACTGTTAAAGAAAGTGGTTTGAGTAAGTTCAAGGAACAATTTTATGTTCCTGATCAGAGAACACTGTGTTGTAAAAGCAGATCGCTAGAGCAGATTTGTAAAAAAATTAAGTTAGGTTTAGGCTTAGTTGAATTTCTCCCAATTAAGAATTCTGAACTCATAACTATTTAAAAGGGTGATTGATAGAAAACATTCTCAAGTTTTGTTTATTAAACACTGACTCACATGATTTGGCTTCAAGAGGGATTGACGATGTGTTGTCCAGATTAAAAATTGTCCTTTCACTTCCCATTTAGCATTGACAGGATTTTCTCAAGCCTTTGCTTTTGCTGTCCCTGATTTTAATTTCACTGCAACATGCTCTTTCGGCTTCTGTGTGAGATTATTTTTGTCTCTGCTTGTGTGAGTTGTGCCTGAGCAAGCACATCTGAATTTTCAAACCAAAAAAACTAACACTTGGAACAAAGTACGTTAAAGATGATGGTGACATTCTCTGGAACCTTCTAGAAGTAATGTTTAAAATTGCTTGAAGTAAACTCATTTTAATAGAATATTCACACAGTGCAATTTTTAATCATTTTTCTACAACTACAGCAGATTTTTGAAATTTCGCCATCCTTTACACTGTCTCAATCAGAATGCTGTAACTTGTTGGATCCTAATTGTCCCTTTGATCTTCATACTTCTGACATCTGAGGATGAAAGACATAGCCACTGGAAGTGTTAAACTCAGACAGTGCTTCAAAGCCCTTTATCCAGATTTCCTGTTCTATAATACACGCGGAGAGTTGACAATAACTAGATTGTTTTGATCTTTCTTACTTGAAACATGTTCCATCTTCCCCTTTTTCTTCATGATACTGTCTTTTTCTGTGTTAAATGATTCTTCTCATGCCAGCTTTAATAGACACTGGCACTAAAGCAAAGGATTATACATCTGAGAAAGCATCTAGAAATAAGAATTGAAAATGCTGCAAATTCTCTGCAGCTCAGGCAGCATGTGTGAAGACAGAAACAGTGTTAATATTTCAAGTTGATGATCTTTTAGCAGACACAGACCTGAAATCTTAATTTTGTTTCTCTTCCCATGGATGGTGCCTGATATGCTGAGTATTTCCAGCACTTTCTGTTTTTAATTTGAGATTTCCTACATAAACAGCATTCCACTTTTGTATTTGAGCCTAATGTGGAATTAGACAGTCCACAATCATATGGGAGCAGATGAGATAGTGAACTCTCATAAGATACACAATCCTGATACTTAGATTAGTGAGATATCGACACACAAAACAAATGGGATTGACTAGAAACAGACAGTGAGATTAGGCGAAAAAAAGACAAGTTGGGATATTTAGAGTCATAGAGCCATACAACAGAAAACAGGCCCTTCAGTCCAACTCTTTTTTCAGACTGACTGAGACATTATTGTCACATGTACTAAGTATAGGAAGACATGAGTACAGCAAAAAGTGCACATAGTCACCATTCTCTGGCGCCATCTTGATTACAAAGCCATAATTAACAGAGTCAAAAGATAAAGGGGGAAAAAAAAGTCCATATCTCAAAATACAAAGTCCTGTCTCCACAAATGTGCCTGGAATGCTCAGTCACAGTGCAGGCACCTGGGCCCAGCTTCAGCCTGGAGTCTAAGCCAGCCCCTGAGTCCCGCCCCGAGGAGCCGCACCACCACTGCCGACACTGCCACTCCCAATGCCAGGACACACAGGAGGAGAGAAAGGCCCGCTCTTGACTCAGAATCGATCGCCAGGAATGGGGGCCCCGGGATGAACCAAGACTGACGCCACCTCACCGGCTCGCTTTTGCCGCCAAACTGGCTGATCCACTGCCGACTCTGCCCCGCACTCGATCGTCCAGCTCACGCTCAATCTGCCACCGTCACTCCGGCCCATGGCTGACAGGCTTTCCTAAACTGAACTAGTCCCATTTGCCTGCATTTAACGCACATCCCTCTAAACCTTTTCTTTTCATGTACCTTTCCAAATATCTTTTAAATATTGTAATTGTACTTGCCCCTACCACTTACTCTGGCAGCTCGATCCATATATGCACCACCTTCTGTGTGAATAGATTGCTCCTTAGGTCTCTTTTGAATCTTCCTCATCTCGTCTTAAACCTATACCGTCTAGTTTTGGACTCCCATATCCTGGGGAAAAGACTTTGGCTATTCACCTTATCTATACCCCTCATGATTTTAAAAACCTCTATAGGGTCACCCCTCAGCCTCCTATGCACCAGGGAAAAGTTCCCAGCCTATCCATCCCCTCCTTATAACTCAAACTGTCCAGTCTTGGTAGTTTATTGTATCCAAAAAAATAGGATGGACAATCTGGAAACAATGTGACAATGTAGATACATAGGATGGAATCAAAATGGGTAACAGGATCTAGGAAAAGGCGAAGCTAAGAGAGTTTTGTAGGGCAGTGGTACCTCTGGGACCACAGGACCTAGATTTAAGTCCTGCCTCAGGACATGATGGTCACAGAGGTTTGTCATAACATGTCTAAGTAGATTGATTACAAAGTATTGATCAGTAAAAGCTGTTAAGCATTTGGTAAGTGTTGTTTCTTTGTTCCTACATGGGATATGGGTGACACTGGCAAGGCCAGAATTTATACCTAGCTCTTTGAACCGAGTGCATTTCAGAGAGCTTAGCTACAGACATCCCTGTTTGCTGTAGGTTTGGAGTAACGTGTAGACCAGACCAGGTAATAATGATGGATTTCCTTCTTAAAGGGTATTAATGAAGTCAGATGGGTTTTATAGTAATTAGTGACAATCTCAAGGTCAGCATTACTGAGTCTAGCTTTCAATTTCTGATCTTAAATTCTACAAGCTGCTGCGGTCGGATTTTAACTCATGTCCCTAGAGTATGAAGTCGGCATTTTACATTACAAATCTAGTGATGGCACTACTAGGCTAGCATGTCCACAAAAACAGAGAATATTTAAATTGTATTTTGATAACCATCTGCAACACTTTCTGTTTATTGTGAATTTACCATATTCGTAGTGTTTTGTACAAAAGCTTTGACAAGGAGATATAAAATCCACCGAGTGGTCACTGGATTCCGGATTGGAAACAGAACAATACAAAATTGCTACAAGAAACTCAAGTAAATAAATGAATGTCTGGATGAAAAGCACAGGGAAAGGTTCACTCCCTGCTGAGGAATCTGCCTCCAGGGGACAGCAGACTAGTTTCACGGTAAATGGAATAGGATTCTGTGTCTTATGAATGGTGGGGCCCTTTGACAGGTCTCCATTGAAACTATCCCATTTAAACCAGCAGTTCAAGGCTGGATTAGAGCTGGAATCTGTGTAAAGCCAGTTTAAACTCTGTGAATTTTTGTTTTGAATCTGCCCCAGATTTAAGGAAACCCAACACTTGTACAATTTACACACAAGGACTAATTTGGAATTAGTGCTCGTTGGATATTTCCTTGTTTCCTGACTTGGGGGGTCACTCACCCCTTTTTAGGAAAAGAAACTTGTGCATAAATTCAATTGCTTTTGGGTGCAGTGATTTGTGTTGTTAAGTACAAGTAACTGTTCTGTGTGCACTCAAGGTCCAGCCAACAGTAATAAAATAAATGATTATTAAATAAGATCACTTTTTGACTCAGTTGACATGTAACTCTGGCTGAGAATGATTGAGGGGAAGGGGGTTCATGTGGTGCTGTGATAATGCCTCTATGTCTGAGCCAGGAAGCCCAGGTTCATGTCCCAGCTGCTCCAGATGTGTAACAACATCTCTGTAATGATTTGGTATGGAATATATTTATAAGCCTTAAACTGCACAGCCAACAGATTTCAAATTGTATCAGCTGCACGGCATGTTCAACAAATGTTGCTGTTAAGTTGTAACTACTGTGCAAAGTATTAAACAAATCTGATTGGATATGTTCCTGAAGGTTGGATCACATGTGCATGTCCACTCAGTACTGCATTCATCTTATTACGGCTGGGTCTTCAAATGAGCTTTTATTAAAGATGAAACATTCATCTGCATTCTCTGTCCACTTTGGCCTTGATTTTCCTCCTAACAGCGTCCTTTGGCTAGCAGCCCAGTTTTTGTCAAGCATGCTTTTGTGATGCAAATAGGAACATAGTTCTGCCATTTTAAAGGTGCTGTATAAATGCACGTCGTTGTTGTCATTATGAACGGAAAGAATGAATTTTACGGGGTTTTGATGAAGTCAATGAAAGGAGGAAATTAGTGTATAGCACCAAAGAAACTTTGGTCACATCGTTAGAGCAGGACAGGCTCAGCGAAGGGGAATATTAATGGAAAACGTAGCAGACAGTAGCAGAGAATTTAATGGATGATGGATGTAATAGGCTGCAGTTGATCTATGTGGTGTGTGTAAGGACAGCACAGGACACACAGAGGTTTAGGCCTGTGGCAGGCAATTTTCTGGGATGAAGATAACACCAACAAACGACAAATGATCAAAGTTTCATCATCGGCCTTATAAACACCAAAATGTGACCCAATGGACAAGCCCATGCCAATAATCTTGCCTCACAATTCGACCCCAGGCAAATGGCTGCAATCCTTTTCAAGAAATAGAGTCCTAAATACAGTCATAGAGTCTCAGAGCTGTACAGCATGGAAACAGACCCCTCAGTCCAACTTGTTCATGCCAACCAGATATTCTAAATTAATCTAGTCCCATTTTCCTGTATTTGGCCCATATCCTTCTAAAGCCTTCCTAATCATATACCCAGCCAGCTGCCTTTTAAAATTTGTAATTATACCAGCCTCCACTACTTACTC
Organism: Ginglymostoma cirratum; assembly: GCA_024137785.1. Classification (NCBI taxonomy): domain Eukaryota; kingdom Metazoa; phylum Chordata; class Chondrichthyes; order Orectolobiformes; family Ginglymostomatidae; genus Ginglymostoma; species Ginglymostoma cirratum. The sequence goes on along the minus strand of JAHRHZ010000056.1, from coordinate 3,026,520 downwards.
TGGCAGCTCATTCCATTAACCACCCTCTGCATGAAAAAGTTGCCCCTCAGGTCCCTTTTACATCTTTCCCCTCTCACCTTAAACCTATGTCCTCTAGTTTTGGACTCCCCCACGCTGGGGAGAAGACCTTGTCTATTTACCCGATCCGTGCCGCTCAAGATTTTATGAGCCTCTATAAGATTACCCCTCTGCCTCTGACGCTCCAGGGAAAATAGCCATAAGACCATAAAATGCAGGAGCAGAAATTAGGCCGATTCAGCTATCCCGATAGTTCAAGCCTCCAACTCCAAGAGGGTTTGAGTAAATCTACCTTCTCACTCACAGCATTTGTTTCCTTTCTGTCCAACTGATTTCCCTGCCACATGTTAACAAACATTACCAATTAAAACGTTTATTTTTGACTGTGCCCTTGGGTACCTACTTGCAGGTAAGAGGGCACAACAGAAGTCTGTAGACATTCTGGCAGAGGGCAGATCAAATTGGCAACTCCACATTAAGGAGTATAGTATTCGACGGACACAGCATAGAGTTTTTATACAGGTTTAATCCAGAAAGATTTACACATTCATATCAATCAATGTGTGCTGAAAGAGTCAATAACAATCATTTCAGAATATTTTACAAGACCCTGCACTGTGCTCTTTTGCACAGTTAGCTGAGTCGTTCTAAAAACCCATTGCCTGACTTTATTCCTAAATGCTTTAGACTTGGCAAATCGAAAGTTAATTTTTAAGCAAGTATTGCAAATCCCATTGATGTGAGAATAAAATTAAGCGACAGGAACGAGCTGTGAAATGAGTTAGATTTCCCAACTCACCAAGATTCAGGAAGATTTTGTGTAATTGTTACTCATCTCATTCGCTTGCAGCTTGAAGTAAAAGGCTCCCTGTGCACTTGATGTAAATAAGAAGCAAAATTGTCTGCATGATTTTCATTGGAAATGTGTTTGGTGGGGGAGTGCATGATACTTAAAGAGGGTTCTTGTAGATTCGGCAGAGCAATAATGTGTGTGCTGTCACTGTGTTTTCGAACTGACTAGACAGTCACAAATAGGCAGGCTCAAGGTTGGCATCTGCTGAGTGTGGTAGCGTAAAGCAAAAATGGCTGAAGATCCTTCAGTAATTGTGTCCTCAAGCAGAAAGATTGCTGCTTCAGTGAGCAGCTTTTGGAGCTCCTTGTGGTGGAAGTAACAAGGAACGAGGCCAAACCTCTTCAAAATGGCACACAGAATCAAAACCCTTGTGGCATAGTCACTGTGTTTACCTACTGCGATAGGACCACTGAGCCCAAATAAAAATACTGCGTAAACCGATCTGCTAAAGATTGCAGAATCACTTTTCAACCACCGCTAAAGGCAGATGGTAACCATTGGTATTTCACCAAGGAGCTGGCGAATTCTACCTTTTCCATACATAGCTCAAGTTTAAGAAACAGTTCTGAGGAAGGGTTGCCGGACCCGAAACATTAATTCTGATTTTTCTTCACAAATGCTGCCAGACCTGCTGAGCTTTTCCAACAACTTCTGTTTTTTGTTTCTGATTTACAGCATCCGCAGTTCTTTTGGTTTTCATCAATTTTAAGAAACATGTTTTCACCATTCAACTGGACATAGCATCATAGAATCATAGTCATACAGGGCGGAAACAGACCTTTTGATCCAACCAGTCAATGCCGAACATAATCCCAAACTAAACTAGTCCCACCTGCCCAAACCATAACAGTCCAAATATTTTTTGCTCATGTACTTATCCAAATGTCTTTTAAATGTTGTAACATGACATGTTGTGGTCATTTATAGAAAACTTTGTAGCTGCACGCTACAATGGACAATAAAGACTGGCCCAGCTAGCAGCACCCACATCCTACGAACAAATAAAAACAAAATACAGTTACTGATTTATATCTTTAAGGAATATAAGTAGAAGTCCCATGCTCTTTGGTAAACTGAGCTGAGGAAGAAAAAGCTTACATTCATGACTACGGTTCTCCAAGCACTTTACAGCCATTGAAATACTGTTGTAATCTCGGAAATATAGCAGTCACACACTACACACAGCAAACTTGAACAAACAGCGAGGTGATAACCCCTGATACCTGTTCTAATGACAAAAACAAAAATTGTTGCAAAAACTCAGCAGGTCTGGCAGCATCTGTGGAGAGAAAGCAGAGTTAACACTTTGGACTGGATCTGACTGCAGCTGGGAAAAGGTTGGTATATATGCTGAAGGTGGGATGGGAGTAGGGGGAGGAGTAGCCAATAGGTGGAGATGGAGCCCAGAGTGAGAAGAACAGTTGGGCAGACAAATGAATGTGTAATGGTCAGCCTGCGAGAATCAGTAACTGCTAATGGAGACCATTATTGGCTGACAATGGGTTGTTTCTGATGGAAGCCCATGTGACAACAAGGCCTGATGTATGGAGGGGTGGGGTAAGGATGTGAGAGAAGGTGCTCAGGCCCTAAAATTATTGGACTCGATGTTGAGTCCTGACAGCTGCAGGGTCCCCAAGTGGAAAATTAATACTGTTCTTCCAGTTTGTGCTGAGCTTCACTAGAGTGCTACAGCAGTCCCAAGACAGAGATATTGGCCAGGGAACAGGGGTGCTGTGTTGAAGTGGCAGGCAACTGGAAGCTCAGGGTCATTTTTGTGGACAGAACGTAGGTGTTCTGCAAAGCAGGCATTCAGTCTGCATTTCATCTCCCCAGTGTAGAGCAGCCCACATTATGAGAGCATCAAATACAGAAGACTAGATTGAATGAAGTGCAGGTAAATCATTGCTTTACCTGGAAAGTGTGTCTAGAGCCTTGGGTACTAAGGAGGGAGGAAGTAAATGGGTAGATGTCACACCTTCTGTGATTGCATGGGAAGGTGCTGTGAGGGTGTGGGGAGGTGTTGGGAATAGAGGAGGAGTGGGCCAAAGTGTCCTGGAGGGAATGGTCCCTGCGGAAGGCTGACAAGGGAGGGGAGCATGGTGGCCGATGGGGATGGTTCAGGTCTTTTGCACAGGAAGACGTGGAGAACCTGGAGATCATCCTGATGGGGGATGGACATGTAAAGGGATTATGCATTCATGATAAAGAGGAGGTGGGTGGAGCCCGTGAACTGGGAATTCTGAAACTGGTGTAAAATGTCAGAAGAATCACTGATGTAAGTGGGAAGGGACTGGATGAGGGAAGGAAGAATCGTGACAAGATAGGTAGGGATGAGTTCTGTGGGGCAGGAGCAAGCAGAAACAATGGGCAGTCCTGTTTGTGAATTTTGGGAAGAGAGATGTGCGGAGTTTGGGGACCTATATGTTGCAGACAGTGGAAGGGGGAGATCACCAGATGAAATGAGATTCATGAGCATTGTGGACACAATAGCCTGGTGCTCAATGGTGGGTTATGGTCCTGGGGAGATAGGAGGAGGTGTCTGAGAGCTGGCACTCAGCCTCCTCAATGTAGAGGTCAGTATGCCAGACAACAACAGCACCAACTTTGTTGGCAGGTTTAATTACAATGTCAAGCTTGGATCTGAGAGCACGGAGTGCAGTCTGTCCAGAGGGAGAATGGTTTGAATGGGCAAGGTGGGCAGAGAAATTAAGATGACCATTGTCACATTCACAGCCCTCAACGAGCAGGTCGAGTGCAGGTAAAAGGCCAGAGGGACGGGTGAAGGAGTCGGTGTGATGGAGAGGCCTACTGTCCAAAGAATTGGGCACAGATGCAGAGGCAACAGAAGAAAAGTTCAATATCATGTCATGCCTGAAAATTCATTGATGTGGGGCATGGAGAACATCCAACATCAGAGAGCAGAAGATCAGAAGTGATAGTAAGTACATGACTGGAAGCAGGGTTAGGAGACGGGATGGAGTAGGAGGACCTGTGTTAATGATGCTGATTGAAGGATAGCTACGACCTCAGGTGCCTGGGATAACCTCCTTGTTCTTCTTCAAAATAATGCCATGGGATCTTTTACATCCATTTGGGTGAGCAGACAGTCTTGATTTAACATCTCATCCAAATGGTAGCACCTTTAATTCATTCAGTGCTGCTGTGGGGCTTATGTTTGTGCTTAAGTTGCTTATCCAGGACTTGAACCCACAACCTTCAAATTCAAAGGTGTGATAGCCGCTGAGTCATGGATAGGCTCAATGAAAGAAAAGGCTGAAGAAGTGCCCAGTGTTCAGTGGGATTCACCTTCATGGAAAGTGCTTTTGGAGAGTTCTTCTTTGTATGGGAGGAAAGACTAGAATCAAACTTTATTGCAACAAAGTTGGGTGGCACAGTGGCTCAGTGGTTAGCACTGCTATCTCACAGCACCAGGGACCTGGGTTCAATTCCAGTCTCAGGCAACCATCTGTGTGGAGTTTGCATATTCTCCCTGTGTCTGTGTGGGTTTCCTCTGGGTGGTCCAGTTTCTGAAGATGTGCAGGGGGAGGTGGATTGGCCATGTTAAATTGCCCATAATGTTCAGATAAGGTGGGTTAGACATGGGAAATCAGGGGTGGGGTGGTGTGGACTTGTTGGGCTGAATGGCCTGTTTCCACACTGTAAGAATTCTATGAATGTTTCATAGAAAATTTTCTTGTACCATGTAGTTAAGTAAACTGTGGTGGAATCCTGTCAAATAAACAATGATATAGAGTTGGAATTGGCACCAAAGAAAGTTGAAGTTGTTGTTTGCCACTTTGCAAATGTTTCATTTGAAAGTACATTCCCACAACGACGACTGCCCAATGGTCTCTCCAGAAAATTTCAGGGCAGTATAATTCATAATGTACTTCAGTGTTCCTTCCTGTTTGCAGCCTGTAACCATATAGTCTCAGCGGATAAGTGTCACGTTGACAATTTAGGAAAGTCTCAGCATTAAATCTCATAGTCTGAATTCCTGTTACTGATGCCTCAGGATCTGGGACAGCTATGGTGTTAAGGACAGGCTGAGGGCTGTCATTTCCCATGTTGATAAGCAAATGGGGGATGTTTGCCGGATGCAGTTTTTGTGAAGAAGATATTCTTTAACCACAAACGTCATCGTTTTTAAATCCAAAGCAGCCTTATGTGTTTGCTATTCGAACATGCTGAGCGAAGGATGGATATTTACTCACAGAGAGAGAAGGAAGACAAGCAGGTGTGTTGCCTCAAGCCATTTGTGTGCACCTTCGAGCTGCCAGCTCAGGAGCAGTGTAGCAGAAGCTTGAGAAAAGGTCATTACCCGACTCAGTCATTTGGGTTTTGCTTGCATCAGGGAACATCCGGAAGAAAACGATGACAGGAAGAAAACTTTTAAAACTGTGGGTAAGAAGAGAAGCAATGAGTGAAGGAAAGCTGAAGTAAAATGAAGAAATGCTGGGAGTGAGGGCAGAAAAGCTATCAGTGTTGGTCCATGTATCTCTTTGAAGTAGCAATACATTATTTTTGATTTAAACTCGTTTGAGGCTAAGAATGGTCAGGAGGATTAAAATGGTTCTGTGTTTCAGTTACATATTGATTAAGGCTTAAAACATTAAGTGCAATACGCTAATCTCTCTATTTAACAAGGGGAAAAAAAACTTGTTCTGGGATATGCCAAGTAGATTATGTTTAATGTGTGAAGAAAATCGATACTTGGGCAGACTGAATTGTCTCAAGATCCAAGGGACTGGATCCACTGGAACTGCTCATTTTGTGGAGCCTCCAACTTGAGTGTCCTGAGATTTTGATAGTTTGTATTTCAGCCGACTGATCTTTCTGGTTCATGAAGGAACAGTCAGAAAAATGGAAACTAATCTGAAAGGAAAAACAGAGGGTAGGGATAAATGGACTATTTTCGAGTTGGCAAGATGTAATGAGCGAAGTGTCGCAGGGATCAGTCATGGGGTGTCAGTCATTTACAATCTGTATCAATGATTTAGGTGAAGGGACTGCATGCGTGATTGCTAAATTTGCTGATGACACAACGATAGGTAAGAGAGTAAATTGTGAGGATACAAAGAAGCAACTAAGGGATTTAAATAGGTTTAGTGATTGAACAGAAAATTGGCAGACGGCATATAATATAAGAAATTGTGACTTTGTCCAGGAAGAACAGAAAATCAATAGTGTGGAGCTGATTGAAGGATAGCTATGACCTAAGGTGCCTGGGATAACCTCCTTGTTCTTCTTCAAAATAATGCCATGGGATCTTTTACATCCATTTGGGTGAGCAGACAGTCAATGTTTTGGGTTGGGACCCTTCATCAGGACCTTTCATGTTCCATTTATCCCTAAATATATGATCCATTTATCCATACCCTCATCATCATGTTCTGATGAAGGGTGTAAACCCGAAATGTTGACTTTCCTGCTCCTCAGATGCTGCCTGACCTGCTGTGTTCCTCCAGCTCCACACTGTATTGTCTCTGACTTCAGCATCTGCAGTTCTTGCTGTCTCAGAATAGAACATCAGTACATTATTTAAACAGAGAGACTTTGCAGGACACTGCAGTAAAGAGAGATCTGGGTGTCCTAATACATGAATCACAAAAGGTTACTGTGCAGATACAAAAGGTGATTGGGAAGATAATCAGAATGTTGTTATTTATTACAAGGGGAATGGAATGTAAAAGTAGGGATGTTTTGCTGCAATTGTATAGAACATTGGTCAGACTGCATTCAGACATCTGTGTATTGTTTTAATCTCCTTACTTGAGAAAGTGTATACTTTATACAAAACTATTAGAAGTTGTTCTAATAAAGTTAATTTGAACAATTCCTGGGATGTAAGGGTTATTTTTAATGAAAAGGTTGGACAGGTTAAAGCTATGTCACAGAATTGAAACAGTGCAAAAGAAGGCCATTCGACCTATTATGCCTGCACTGGAATATCCATTGGAATTTAGAAGAATTCAGTGATCAAATGGGAAGAACATTTTCTTTCAAAGCATTGTTGATCTGTGAAATATTTTTCCCCAGAAAACAAGTGGAGGCAGGGCGACTGAATATTATTAAGGCTTAGTTAGATAGATTGTTGATTAAGAAGGCAGTCAAAGAGTATAAGGGATGGAAAGGAAAGTGGTGTTGAGGACACAAGCAGATCGCCAAGATTTATCAAATGGCAGTGTAGGTCTGAGGGGTTGAATGGCCCCTCAACTCTTGTTCCTCACTGGTATATTCATCTTTAGGTATGGATGAGCTCTTGAGGGAACTAAATTATGGGACTACAGGAATAGACAGTGTAATGGAAAAGTTTTGGATTGTCCCAATAAAGCCAATATAGCCTCAATGATTTGATTGGATTCCCTTCCTACCAAAATAATGACATAAATGGAATTTATATACATAAACGTATCTTTATGTATCATTTCTCAAGCTTTTTATCATGGAGCACATGACAATAAGCTTTATAACTTTATTCCCGTTTTTATATTCAGGAGTGCTCTTACTGAACATTATTTTTTCACCAGCACCAAATCACCCCTGGTATCTTTTCGTCAAATAACCACCAAGAATAAATCACCGTGTGTTCCAATTGATTAATTTACATGCATAGCCTGTTAAGGGCAATGCAGACCACCAAGTGTAGGGAGAGGAGAAGTAGGGACCATATACAACATTTCTTGGAGTTATTTCAATCAACCTGTTCAGACATGATTTGACAGACCTCCAAGGTAGGTGGGACTTTCAGCCAGGCCTCTCAGATCAGAGGTATGGATCCTACAAATGCACCACAGGACCCAAGGGTAAAGTTGCCTTTGCCCCAGAGGGCTACCATCTCATTAGAGAACTGGTGGTGGTTTAACCTGAGGGTCACTGCACCTCAGGTAAGGGGATAGGTTGAAAAGGAGTGTCCTTCTTGGTAACCTCAAGCAGTGCGGGAATTGAACCTGTGCTGTTAGGATCACACTGCAGCACATACCAGCCCTTTGAGCTAACCAACCCCTTATATATAACATTTCTGGCTACAACCTAAAAAATCCCTTCACTAGGCGGATTTAGTTGAATTGGTTGTCACGACATGCCTAATCTCCGAGGCCCCAGATGCAAATAGGTGTCCAGGATGTTTGCTACTGGAGTGTATGTATAATGCTGTTGGCTGTAAACATGTTGGTTGCAACAGTTCCCATAGTGAAACAGCCCTGTGCAAGTCTCTCTTAAGATTTTGGTATGAGTTGTGGCCAGTGGTGTCAGAGCTATTGGAATCCCCACACAAATGTGACTGAAAATTGAAGAGACAAAGAAACCATATTTTTATCTGGCGATGTAAAACAAGATATTTAATACCGTTATGACTTTAACGTAAGAAAAATTGAGCAGTTGATTTTGTAATTGCAGAGTGTTACTGTGCAGTATTGTTGAGCATCTAAGTTCATCACCCAGGTTATCATCAAAGTCCTAAAAGCTGCAAAGCAAAATGCTCTTTGTTTTGCTAAACCAGCACACCACTATTTCAACAAAAGTAGGAACTGCCGATGCTGGAGAATCTGAGATAACAAGGTGTAGAGCTGGATGGACACAGCAGGCCAAGCAGCATCAGAGGAGCAAGAAAGCTGACGTTTCGGGTCTGGGCCCTTCTTCAGAAATGGGGGAGG
>JAHRHZ010000056.1:2978255-3017594 GCA_024137785.1 Ginglymostoma cirratum | reverse complement strand
CCTCCCCCATTTCTGAAGAAGGGCCCAGACCCGAAACGTCAGCTTTCTTGCTCCTCTGATGCTGCTTGGCCTGCTGTGTCCATCCAGCTCTACACCTTGTTATCTCACCATTTCAACAAAACACTTTTTGCTGATTGTACCAATGTGATGTTTTCTATTTCCTGCTTTTTGTACCATCTCTCATTGCGTGAGTGCCAGTTAGAGCCAGGTTAAGGTAATTTGTTGAGGTTGGTTGGCTCGCCGAGCTGGTTTGTTGTTCCGCAGACGTTTCGTTACCATGCTTGGTAACATCCTCAGTGCAGCCTCTGATGAAGCGTCGGTCTGTTTTCCCGCCTGGTTTTTAAACTCTGGGGTCCGTTGCAATGGATTGCCTCACTTCCGGGTTTCCTCCGTGGTGGAATGTATATGGGGTCGAGTTCAATGTGTTTATTAATAGCCTGCTTCGTGGAGTGCCATGCTTCCAGGAGTTCTCATGCTTGTCTCTGCTTAGCCTGTCCCAGGATCTTGGTGTTGTCCCAGTCGAAGTCATGGTTCTCCTTGTCCATGTGGATTAAGATGAGTGAGTATTGGTCGTGTCTTTTTGTAGCCAGTTGGTGTTCAAGCAGGTTATTAATAAACACATTGAACTCAACCCCATGTACATTCCACTACGGAGGAAACCCGGAAGTGAGGCAATCCATCGCAACAGACTCCAGAGTTTAAAAACCAGGCGGGAGAACACACCGACGATTCATCAGAGGCTGCACTGAGGATGTTAACCAGCACGGTAACAAAACGTCTGCGGAACAACAAACCAGCTCGGCGAGCCAACCAACCTCAACACCCACAACCCGAGCTACAGATCTACTCCAAAACCTTAGAGGTTAAGGTATTGTTTTGCATTGTGGGCTCATGTACAGTAGGAAATGGGTTGTGATAAACAATAATTTGCATTAACCTAGTACCTTTAACCCAGTATCCTGAAGTGCTTCACAGAACAAACACTGAGCCACATTCAGAGATATTCAGGGAGCTGATCAAATGCTTGGTCAAAGAGATAGATTTGAAGGTGTATTCTAAAAGGGCGTTGTGAATTAGACACGGAGAGGTTAAGGAAAGGAATTTTGGAATTTACAGCCTTGGCAACATAGATACCTCTCCCAGTGATAGGGTGATTAAACAAAAACATACAAATGTCTCGAAGTAAGGAGTCTAGATATTTTGTAGGTTTGTGGCTGTGCGGGAGGTTACAGAGATAATGAATTGTGAGGCCACAGAACGATTTGAGAGCAAGATTAAGAATTTTAAAATTGAGATATTGCTTAACTAAGATCAATGGTGAGGTAGCAAACACAGGGAGTGATGATTGAATAGGACTTGGTGTGAGTTAGGGGACAGATATCAGAGTATTCAATGAATTCAGGGTTTTGAATGATGAAAGAATGAATGCTGGCCAGCGATTGTTTTGGAATACTCAAGTCTAGATGCAGCAAAGGACTTAATGTTTTCAGATGATTTTTGACAAGGGGCGGCACGTAGTTGAGAAGTAGAGGCATAAGATTAAGATTTTTCTGGAAGAGAGCACTTACAACAGGAAGGAAGTGGCTTTAGCTCTTTCCATTCTAGGATCTAAGTTGTCTGAAAACGTTTCAATCCACATTGACTCCATAATTACTCTTGTAAGCTTTATCTCGGTAAGGGACACACATCTAAGTGGCACAATGATTAAATGCAACTAAAGTGTCATTTATTCAGCCTTTTGGTGCAAAACTGTGACTTTAGAAGTATGTTACAAGTGACTTTAAAGTCATTTTGATATCACCAGTCCTTGAAAGTCGTCAGCGTTTTACTTGGATGTTTCAACAATCATAAAGCATCCTTCCCTTGTTTGAAGAACCTTTGAAATCTATTGGCAGCCCACGTCAGTATGAATTACTACTTTGATGACGAGATACCTTGCGTTTGTTTTCACTTGTTAAAATAACATAGTCCTAATGGTAAACAGTGAGTGTGCTGAAATGGTCTTGGTTAAATTTAAGATATTTAAAGATGATCATGCATTTACAAGAAATGGTGATATGTCACTGGTTCCCATCGTAAGTTGTCGGCTGAGGCTATGTCTGTTCTCAATCTTTGTCTGCAATGGGATAGTTGTTCTTGCTGCTACATACTTAAATGTATTTCCTGGGTGGAGTACAAGCTGGAAGCTACAATGGGAAGGATTGCATTAACCAAATCTGACCAATTTAACATCCAGTAGTTTAATTAACTGACTGTGCAAGGTATATGCAATACCACCAGGAATGTCCTGGGATCTACCTCATCAATGTATCTTAGTTTGAAATGTCATTTCAGTTTTCAGTTTCTTTTTGATCTTTGTGGCTCACAATGATAATCCTACCTTTTTGAAATCTAACGTTAATTGAGCTTAGTCAGGTCCCCATGGTAACCCAATCCACAAGGTGTGCTTATCGAGGTTCTGCACAGTTAAAATCCAATAAAGCAGTAGCAAAACTGCTTTATTTTCATTGAGCTAGAACTGATCAAAATAAACTATAGCTAAAAAGCTGAAAGATTTTTCAGGAGTACTAAATTAAAGAGATTGGCCTTGTAATAATTTAAGGCCTTTATAAATGAAATATAAAAAAAATGCTTCAGGTGGTTAAGTGACTGCAATGGGTGATTGACAGAGTGATGCAGATCGTTTCTGCTTCAGTCTGGAAACAAGACTGATTTAATTCTGATATTTTCCAGACTATAAATATTATTTATCTTTTCAAAATTAAATAGATGTCAAGAATAGAGGTTTTGTAAGTGTATATTAGGTTTACTGTGAGTTTTGCTTTACATTGGGCACATGGATTGTGCAGCTATCAAAAATTTCTAAAATGAAAACCAGACATCAAAACTCTTGTTTTTAAAACAAACACATAAATCTTTAATAGTGGGATTACAGGATTTGGGTTTTTATTTTATTGAAAGGGTTGCACACTAAAGCAAGCACATCACGATGGCTGTATAAAATGATGAATGGGATAGTGGTTGGCTTTGGATTCTTCACTAGAAGGTAGTCCTAATAATCCCATAAAAAAAGCATGACCAGGATTTACAGAACAGTATTCCCCAAATATCAGGGGCGTTTGGTTTTGGGGGGAGATTAGAATGTTGCAAATCTGAACAAGGAACTCAATCTACCTTGAAACCACTCACTTCCAATTTTAACTCAATCAGCCAAGGGTAGACAACCCAGCCATCCTCAGGAAGCGCATCAGTCATTCAAGCTTTTATAGGAGGTACAATGCTTCAATTTTATAGAGTATTTTACAGTGGCTCAGTGGTTCGCACTTCTGCCTCACAGCGCCAGGGACCTGGGTTCAATTTCAGCCTCGGGCGACTGTCTGTGTGGAGTTTGCACATTCTCACCGTGTCTGTGTGGGCATCCTCCAGGTGCTCCGGTTTCCTCTCACAGTCCAGAGATGCACAGGCTAGGTGGATTGGCCATGCTAAATTGCCCATAGTGCCCAGGGATGTTTAGGTTAGTTGGGTTAGACATGGGAAATGCAGGGGCAGGGGAATGGGTCTAGGTGGGATGCTCTTCGGAGGGGCAATGTGGATTTGTTGGGCCAAATGGCCTGTTTCCACACTGTAGGCGTTCTATAGTTCTATTTTGAATTTTAACCCACATCATCCTGGATTCTCACGCCTTAGGAAACTGGATGGATGAAAGGTGGTGTAAAGGACCCAATCAATCAGGTAAGTGCCTTGAGTTCTGAGGAACGGTCACTGGACCCAAAACGTTAACTCTGCTTTCTCGTCCACAGATGCTGGCAGACCTCCTGAGCTTTTCCAGCAACTTTGTTCTTGTTCCTGATTTACAGCATCCGCAGTTCTTTTGGTTTTTATTGTGTTGTTTAAGTGTCTTGACAGGACTGCTTATAGACCAGAAAGTGTAGTTCCTGTGAACGCACCTGTAAGCACCAACCATCTCCATAATCATAGCCTGGGCATACACTTCCCATCTCTAACCAACTTCATGATCACCAGTCCCAATCTCCCTCATGATCTTCAGCTCTTCTCTGGTTCCCAATCTTTAACCCCCAGGGCATGACCCTTCCAGTCTATCACCAACACCCATCACAATCTTCAAACATACCTGCCTCGCACTTTGATGTCTACTCCAATAACCACCATTCTCCACAAATTCTCCATCACAAACACAATATACCAAAAGAACTGAGGATGCTGTTAATCAGGAACAAAAACAGAAGTTGCTGGAAAACCTCAGCAGGTCTGGCAGCATCTGTGAAGAAAAATCAGAATTAACATTTTGGGTCCGGTGACCCTTCCTCAGAATGTGCCAGACCTACTGAGCTTTTCCAGCAACTTCTGTTGTTGTTCACAATACACCAAATGTCTTCCTTCTGTGCTGTTGTTGTCTACAGAAAGGTACCTGATATTCATCTGCTGCCTTTTCCAAGGCCTTACACTGGCTTGACAGGCAGCAAAGTCTGGTTGGTTACCAGGTAAACTTCTGTAAAAAGTCTATGCATTCCTGGCCATCTGGGACTCCCACCTCATGTACCTCTGAAATCACACCTATGGACATACTGGGCCCAAAGGCTCTGAAATATGAAAAATGGCCAGTGATTAGGGCTTTATTTACTTGAACTAAAAGATTGAAGCAGCAGCACCTGCAGTGAGTGTATTGTGGGAGATTGTGTCCATACTAAAACAGAATTGTACAACCATGGAGGAGGCCAGTTAGCCCATCCTGTCTCTGCCAGCCCTTCAAACGAATATCATTACCTACTGCTTTTTCGCCATACGTTTGCACATTATTTCCCTCCAAATAATTGTGCAATATCCTGAATTGAACTTGTCTCCACTTCACTCCCAAGCAATGCGTTCCATACCCTTGGTATCACTGAAAATGTTTTCTCTTACCTTGCATTGCTTCTCTTGAAAGTCACTTTAAGCACAATCTGTTTTTCCTCCATTTGTTATTTTAGTTGGATGAAAATATAGATTGTGTGCCTATGAGATACATTCCCAATGAGCACGACTCCCCACTGAAATTACTAGTATTTCCTGTAAGCACAGGCAATTTTCATTATTTAGAATATTAAAGAGCTGGGTCTGTGATCACTAGCTAAGCCTGAGAACCACAAAACGAGAGGTTGGTTAGAATCTGGAATACTTTGCCGCAGTTGGTGGCTACAAGTAAATTATTTCAGAATACAAAGGGTATCGGGTGGAGGGAGAAAAATGTGGCAAACTGGGAGAAGGCAAACCATCCCTGAGTGAGCGATTAAAGCCAGGATGGCCCAGAAGGGCTGACTAGCCTTCTGTCTTTGTGTTTACTTTCTTTTCCCTTCAGTTCTGAGATGTGGACACATGAGTCAATGACGTTTCTCAGCAGCAAAGCAAACTTCCAGATCCTCTGCCAGTCACCTCACACTTCACCCATTTTACAATCTGATTCTGTCCATTTTTAGGCTTGACCAGGATTACTCCCCGTGTTGGCAACACCTCTTTGAGCTGAGGTCATTTTGGAAGCTCATGAAATGTGGAATTTTGGTAGAAAAGAAACTCTTAGGCCAGGAGATTGTGAAAAAGCAAATGGTGTATTTCTTGGTACAGAATGGATTACACTGACAAGCTGTAGGTTTAAATTGCATAATTTGTAGAAGGAGCAAGCTATGATGAATATTAATGTGATATGTTACATTTCAAAATGGATTGCATGCTCCTGACTGTAATTGTTTTCTTTTGTCAGGAAGAATTCAGTTCGAAGCTGCATTTCCATCTGATTAGTGCAGCCTTTGAACAAAGATGGGTCTTTGGCTAATTTACTGTCAGGATCTATTTCAGCAGATCTTTATTTTTGCAGTATTTGTACTGCGGCTGCTAACTAACGTTTGGAACAAAGCCGAGCAGAAAGGCTGGCTACAAGCAAATAGTAGCAAACGTAGACAGTCTGTGGGTTGATAATTCTGTAATCACCTGTCTGCTTGGTTCAGGAATGGAATTCCGAACCCAGATAATGGCTTTTCTGTGCAGGCGTGTGCCACAGAGACTGATGCACCTGTCTTTGTAATTAAATACACTGAAAGGCAATCCGATATTGCGTATTTCTGTTGGGAGGAAAGAAAGGAGCTGACAGAGAAACCGAACAGACAGCTTTGTGTTCCACAGGAGCACAGAACACTATCTGTGTTGTGGACTGCAGTTTGTGAGGGGGTGAAGGCAACTGTGGCTCCAGCTAGTGAATTTTGACTCTTGCCACCTTACACTGAGAACAGTGATGGTCTTCTCCCACAGAAAGAGCAAGTTGCTGTGGCAATATGCACATTGTGACCTGGCACAATAGAGAGTGACAGCCAAGACCCCAACACTCTTTCCATCATATGGCTGGCCAGGAATCTCTCCCACTTGAATTGGCACATGTTGGAAGGATTTACAAACTAGTACTCAACTTGTTTAACCACCTTATGGATGTGTCTTCCTTGGTCATTAAGTCCTGGAATCGATTCGAAACTAGAGCTTCTGTCTCAGAGCAGAGATGCCACTCACTGCACCACAACGCCTCCTCATACCCAGAGTAGCTATCTGCACAACATAACTACAGCACTGTCTTTAAGCTCTTCTTTGACCCATCTCCCAAACACTTAGATTATTTTGTCCTCCCCCTGAAATGAACTTCCAGAGGAAGTGGTGAATGCTGATACGATGTTAAAAAGATATTTAGTACATAAATAAGTAATGTTTAGAGGAATATGGGCCAAGCGCAGGCAGGTGGGACGTGTTTAGTTTGGGATTATGGTCGGCGTGGACTGTTGGACCGAAAGGTCTGTTTGCTTGCCGTATAGCTCTATGACTCTATCATCTCAGTGTTGGAGATTTTGTCCTGCTGTTCGATATTGCAAATAGATCTGAGATAACAAATGCCTCTAATTGCTTCATCACATGCCAATAAGCTGTCAAAGTCTCACACCCATGAGAAATTAATGTAAGAACCACTGGACTTTGATCTTTTTGTAAGTCTTATATTCTTTCCAAAATTATTTTCCAAAGACCCTTTACAAAGTTGGTTCTAAGTCTTGTATTCTTTGGATTTTGTTAGCAGCTTATTTTTAAAAAAGGATATTCCCAAGCATTGTTTGTTCAGAGGTATTTCAAGAATCAAAAGCAAGATTCTTAGGGAATTTCCCATCATTTAGGATTTGGAGTTATTAGTTTTCAATTTTACCTGTGGATTGAAGTTATCAGCAAAAGAGACACACAGACGTGCTATTTCCAAATGTTCTCATCCAAAAAATTCAACAACAGTTTTCTGAAGTGGGCCACATTGGTTATGATCCACAATCTGTAGCATTTCAGTCTGGGAGATAGTAGGAACTGCAGATCTTGGAGAAGCTGAGATAACAAGGTGTAGAGCTGGATGAACACAGCAGGCTTTCTGAAGAAGGGTCTAGGCCCGAAACATCAGCCTTCATGCTTCTCTGATGCTGCTTGGCCTGCTGTGTTCATCCAGCTCTACACCTTGTAATCTTGCATTTCAGTCTGGGCCTAGATTAGCCCTGGCCTGAGCTAACGACAATCCTATTCAGTGGTAATGCAGGGTCATGTGCAAAATTCCTCCTGTTAGTCCAGCTGCTGAAAAACAACTAAGATTAGAGCTACTTTATGCAAATGAGATCTACTGATTCAGTTTATCTATTAATAGCTTAGAGGAACAAGTGTGTAGTCAACATATTATATGGTATGATAGTTGTATAAAAAATTTGGAAACAGCCCATCAGGTGGTTATATTAGTATTAGACATGGTCTAGGTAAATAGAAAGGGTTCACCTAGCTTTACAGAAACAACCTTTCATTGTGGGATGGTTCTCATGATGTCAATATACTTAACATAGGTTTATGTTACAGCTACTCTTTTCTGACAGGCTTAGATGGAGATAGAGAATGGACCCAATGTTGTTTGTAAGGTTGTTTTTCTTTTGAAGGTGGGGATCCCATTACCTTTAAAAAAACTCAAATATCACAGGAACAATACAGTCTTATGCTGTGACATCGTGTTGTTTCCCCTGTGATTAACATACAATAGCACTGGGAATAAACTGGATACAATTGAAGTGGGACCCTTTAACAAATAGAAGGGTTTAATGTAAGTAACTGAGCTGTTGACACCCTGGAGGTTGTCATTAGCATCATAGACACATTGCAGGTGCTTTTGAAGTGATGTCCCTAAGGAATAAAATTTGTAGCTTGAACATACAAAGACTGGAGACAGGTTATTGCAAACTGTTAATGTTTATTGCCTATATACTGTATATGTAAGCTTGGGAGAGCAAGACTTTGTCAGTATCTTCTTTCATCATGCCTGGTAGCCATTGTTAACCCTAGATGCCACTGTCCTGAATGGACCGTGGTCAGCAAAGTGACCCCTTTGTAATTGTTTGAGGCCTGAGCCATTTCAGTGAACTCATTAACAAGCTGCTGGTGAATGGGCACCTCCCACTTGAGCACCTTGGGTCGGGATAGGATTGCAGCCATGTCCTGCACCGAGCTAGCCAGCAGCTCAGGTCCAAACTCACCTCGAGGTGGGGGTTTTGGAGTAACCCCAAACTGGATGGCAGCGAGATACAGCTCTTTTTGGTGGGAGGCAGGAGCTGGGTTGGGGGGATGAGGACATGTCCAGTCATAGCACTGCTGCCCCGATTTGTAAGTTTCCCAGGTCATTTGTGAGCACCTCTAACAATGCCTTCAAGTGATGTAGTTTAGGTTGCTCATTGCCTGGAACAACTAGGCAGAGCTCAGCACAAGCTTAACCCCTTTTGCAATTGGAACTTGCAATCAGGATCCTACAAACAGCAGTTAATTTATATTTATGTGCCGAAGCAGTCTCTTGCCTCTATTGAGAGGAATGATGTCTCACCCATTCCCAGAACTGTCTATAAGATTGTATCAGCCTAGAACCCTGAGTATCAATGACGTAGCCAGAATCCATCTCCTAAGTTTTAATTGCTGGCTGCCTGCTTTTCAGGCCAGAAGTATACTCATTGTCTATCAGCTAACAGTAATACTGGACAAATTACATCCAAGAATGAAGCTTGGCTGAAAAGAACATATGTTTCATTTTATGCACGAGACTGCCATATTCCTTAGCCACAGAAAATAAATTTATTACACAAAACAGCAATAGACAAATCCAAAGATGAATTTAATACAGTTAGAAAGATGCTAGCACAAACAGCAAAACAAAGTTTCAACCTGTTTCCAACACTATTGCAAACAATTCAGAGAATTTTCACTTCTATCTCGACTTCTTAAGTTTTCAGTTAACTGACTCCTCCCAGTTTCTTCTCCTTTGACTGTGGTGACAGTTTTATGATAATATTCCAAGTCAACTGTCATGAACTATTCACGCTTATAATGGCCTAAACTTTTTTGGTGCTAACAATTTGAAGCTTTCTAGTCAAGTCTTCTAGCTTGGAGACTCCACAAAACTAAAACACTTAAGCTATGATAGCTGGTTCGGCTGGACTAAAATGTGATTCTCCTGCTGGGAGAAACTGCCCTTTCTTCCGAACTGAATTCCTGGTTCTACTGAACTGAGGCCTTGAAACTTCAATTCTGAAGTCAAAATGAAACTGTATGTCTTTTTTGGTCTTGTAAACTAAACAATGTAAACATTCTGTCCATTAACACTACAAGGGGTCTCCTAGATGCATGCCTGTAATATCATGGTTTCCTGAAATTAATGCACATACGTCACTGTTCCAGATGACTTTCTGACCTGTTTTATTTTAATATACCTTCACAGAACTGACCCTCAGTCATTTGTGGGGTGGCGCAGTAGCTCAGTGGTTAGCATTGCTGCATCACAGTGCTAGGGACCTCCGTTCAATTCCTGCCTTGGGCGACTGTCTGGAGTCTGCACATTCTCCCTGTGTCTGTGTGGGTTACCTCCGGGTGCTCCAGTTTCCTCCCATGGCCCCAAGATGTGCAGGTTGGGTGGATTGATGGTGGAAAATGTAGGGTTACAGGGCTAGGGTGGATCTGGTTGGAATGCTCTTCCGAGGGTCCATGTGGACTTGATGGACTGAATTGCCTGCTTCCACACTGTAGGGATTCTATGATACATCTCTATTTTAAAATCTAAATACATACCTTTCACTACAATGTCTAATTCTTGATCAAACAATATTGTGGCTATGAGTCAGACACACCTCCAGCCACTTCAAATAACATCAAAGTAATCAGGTTTCTTCTCAGAGCAGAGTTAAATTGTTAAAAGGCATTCCTGGTGCAGAAGATGTGAGGTGAAACAGGAATTCTACTTTTGCCAAATCTCTTTATTTGTAAGTAAAAATTTTTGTTGAGAACTAGATCTTTTGCTGTGCTACACTCACTGAATCCAGTAACAGTTACTACGAACTGAGTAAATAGTTCGAAGTATGTATCCTGAAACAAGTGAACCACAACCCCTCTGGAATTGAGCTTGGTCTGATGCCACTTTGGCAATACGCACAAAGGAGTATAAATAACATAGAAAGGTTGCATTAAACCCAGTGATGCTCTGAATGTAGCAGCATTAGACTGGAATTTTCATGCAACATTCAGGTCACTATAATCATAAAAATGTTCAGTGTGAAAGCATTAATGCTAGATCATAATATTTAGCTGTGGTTTATTGGTAATAGTCAAACCTCTGCTTTCCTGGCGTTGTCTCTTTTTATCAGATATGAATCTCCTATTCTCTTGCCAAAATAACCTCTTCTTATAAGTAAAGGTACGTAGATGTTCATATATAGATTGTCACCAAATTATACTTTTAGTGACCCATTGACATAACCTTAGCTAAAAGAAGCATTGGACCAGATTTGTTGTCAAGTTTAATGGTTATGATTGAATTTGTCAATCATCTAGCAATGAAGGAGGTAGCTGGCAAATTGCGAATTGCTACAGTCGGTGAGTAATAATCACTGCTTCTCTTCATGAACACGGCAGCTCCCTCCCAGCTTTATTGTTTCATAAAATACCTGCCTTAGCGCATTAATTACATTTTAGCTTGTTGCAGAAAATTAAAGCTGGTACTTAACAACACAACTAGCTTTTAGCATTTATGTCCTCCAATGCCACACAATGATTCATGCAACAGCAAGAGAACAAGAAAACTGTGAATTCTTATGCTTACATTGGTTATTAACAATTTCCAAAACTTACTTTTTTAAAACTCCTTTTTACATTTTCCTTTGTTTTCTTTCTTTTCTTAATCTGTTCTTTCTACTCTTTATTTCTCTCTGCACCTGATTTGACCAAATACACTTTCCTTCTTCATCGCCCACCTTGCTCTTTCTCAATCAGTCAAGGAGTTACATTATTGACCCTAAGATAACTCAGTGTGGAGCTGGAGGAACACAGCAGGCCAGGCAGCATGAGAGGAGCTGGAAAGCTGACGTCTCAGGTCGGGAACACCTTGTTATCTCAGACTCCAGCATTGGCTGTTCCTACTGTCTTGACGTTATTGACCCTGTCATTTACCAAGCTCCTAGATTCCACACGGTTCTCAGCTGCTTCATTACCAGTCTGTAGGTCCAACAATGACAATATGAAAGTAATGGTACTTTCAGAGGCCTGAGAAAATGCTCAAGAAACATGAGTTTGAATCCCACCAAGGCAATTGGGAAAAGTTAAATTCACTTAATTAATCATTCTGGAAATGAAATGCTTGTAAATTTAATAATTACTTGATTATCTTAAAAAATCCATGTGGCTTACAGGGATGTGCCCTTCTTAGGGAGAAATCTGCCATTCATACCCAGTCTGGCCTACACGTGACTCCAAATCCACAGCAATATGTTTGGCTCTTTACTACCTTCGGAAATGATCCAGCCATTCTGTATCAAACTGTTGCAAAGAAAGACACTGTCAGCGCACCTAGACCACTGCAGCAGTTCAAGATTATATCTCCACTTCATGTTCTCGAGGGCTGTAGTGGACATGGGAAATGTATGTTAACTTTGCCAGCTACCTTTCCATCCTCAAGGACGAATTAAAAGGAACCTTACAGATAGTTAAGCTGAACAGCAAGAGATAAAGTCTAACAAACAGGGCACATCACATGATGCCCCACTCCACAGCTTTCTAAACAATCTGTTCCGTAACAGAGCGAAAGGATGACCCTTTAGAACTGAGATGAGAAGGATTTTCTTCAGAGGGTGGTTAATCTGTGGAACTCATTGCCACAGAAGACTGTGGAGGCCAAATCATTGAGTGTATTTATGGCAGAGATAGTTAGCCTCTTGATCAGTAAAGGGAATTGAGGGTTAAGGGGAGAAGGCAGGAGAATGGGGTTGAGGAACATATCAGCCATGATTGAATGGCAGAGCAGACCCACTGGACTCACCACTTGTGCCATATCTTGGGCTAGTGGCAATGGAGAGGTTAGTTGTGATAAATGGAAAATTAAGAATACTTAAATTTAGGAGACATTAAATCAATAAATGCTGTGCTTCAAGGGAAAGGTATATCTTATAGTTACCAGCCATTTACTACCAAGCATATTTAGGTTCCTTTGAACACTTGTCATATTTTTGTTACACGTTTCAGATCTATAATGGAGATAATTTGGTGATGGAGCACCTGACTTGCAATGGCTATATTTTGAAGGGAAGAAATATCCTGGCCTTGTCAAGGCTGCATAGATTGGCAACACAAACATCATTCATAGATACAAGACATTGTGGCCTTCTCATTGTTTTCAATCAAATAGATTAGCACTGTTTAACTTTGGATCCAAAATTTCCTGATGGTTCCCTTTTACTTGGAGGTGTTTTCTTGGTAAGAGATGTATTTGTAGATGATTACACTAATTGAGCAAAAAATGAAAATGCAAATTCCAAATTTTCATAGCTGACGCAGGGCACTATTTGAAATTTACACCTTGCAAGCTCTGGCAATTTCCGGCAAATCTAACTTACTTGAGGAGCGGCCACTGTGCATAGAAGCAAAAAGTTAGCTGCCATTTCTGTTCAACATTTGCTCTCCATTGGACCATGCCATTGCTGCTTTGAATTGAAGGAAGGAAGGTGTTCAGGCAGTGGGTAAAAAGGCAGATGCATCTTACACACCTATTCCCACATGTCTTTCATTGAAGGAACTACAGTTTCAGACTGGAAGACGTTCAAACCAGCATTTCTGTGGAGATCTGCCTTTGCTGTTTCTTTTTCATGACGCACCTTGCTACGCAATCAACTGGAACATTATTTGTGGATATGGTCACATCCAGGAAAAGCAGTTCCCATAGCCAAAAAAATCAACTATTTACAACGTTGGGTCTTTTTAAACTACCATTGATGACATTTGTCACTTAAGTCATATCTGAGTGCATTGAGCCATTTATGTAGAGTTAGGGGCAAGTTACTGGCATGGAAAGAGGGTCTGCTGACTGGCAGAAGGCAGCGAGTGGGGATAAAGGAGTCTTTTACAGGATGGGAGCCGATGACTGGTGCAGTTCCACAGGAGTCATTGTTGGGACCACAACTATTTATGTTATACATTAGCAATCTGGACGAAGGAACTGAGGGCATTGATCCTATGTTTGCAGATGACACAAAAATAGGTGGAGGGACAGGTAGTGAGGAAGTGGGAAGGCTGCAGGAGGATGGGACAGGCTAGGAAAGGGGGGAAAGCAGTGGAAGATGGAATACAGTGGGGGAAAGAGTGAGGTTGTGCACTTTGGCAAGGAAAATAGAGATACAGGTTGTTTTCTAACTGTGGAAAGACTTCGAAAATCTGAAGCACGAAGATACTTAGGAGTCCTCATTCAGGATTATCTTAAGGTTAACATGTAGGTTCATTTGGCAGTTAGGAAGGCAAATGTAATGTTAGCATTCATTTCAAGAGGGCTAGAATACAAGATCAAGGATGTATTGCTGAGGTTGTATAAAGCTGTGATCAGACCATATTTGGAATATTGTGAACAGTTTCAGGCCCTGTATCTAAGGAAGGATGTGCTGCTGGCATTGGAGGGAGTCCAGAGGATGTTTACAAGAATGATCCCGGGGATGAAGGGCTTCTCATATGAGGAGTGTTTGTGGAGTCTGGGTTTGTACTCAGTGGAGTTTAGAAGAATGGAGTGGGGTGCGGGTGGTGATCTCATTGGAACTGACAGGCCTGGATAGAGTGGACATGGAGAAGATGTTTCCACTAGTAGGAGAGACTAGGACCTGAGGGCACATCCTCAGAGTGAAGGGATGACCCTTTAAAACTGAAATGTGGAGGAATTTCTTTAGCCAGAGGGTGGTGAATCTGTGGAATGCATTGCAACAGAAGGCTCTGGAGGCCAAGTCATTGACTGTATTTAAGAGAAAGATAGACATGCTCTTGATTAGTAAGGGGATCAAGGGTTATAGGAAAAAGGCAAGAGAATGGGATTGAGAAACATATTCAGCCATGATCTAATGGCAGACCAGATCGATTGACTGAATGGCCTAGTTCTGTTCCTATACCTTATCGTCTTATGGTTGCAGAATCCTTGTTCAGAAGGGACTAGTTTTATTACATTTTTCTTTGAAAAAGAGAGAGAAAAGAAGACTTTTATTTATGAAGCATTTTTCAGTGTTTGGATTTCTCAAAGCACTTTAAAGCCAAAGACATAATTTTGAAGTGCAACCACTATTCTAACGTAGAAAGTCCAGCCCTAGTTTGTGCAAAGCAAGATCCCACAAACAGCACTTTGATCATGTTCGATAATCTTATCTGCAATGCTGATTAAAGGAAAGGTATTGGCCAGGACAGTACCATGGCTGCAGTTCAAAATATTCCCACAGAATAATTCACATCCTCTCATGCAGATTTATCGTCACAACTGAAAGACAGCAAATCTGATAGTGCAACATTCCCTCAGGCGTTGCACAGACATAAGAGCCTTGACCCCAAGTTCTGGATTGGGACTTGAGCCCAATGTTTGGGGAAAGCGACCCACCCAGCTGGCACTCTCCATGTCAAATGTAAGAAAGGGTTCACTGCATTGACCAAGTAGCAGCTACACCTAACCATTAAGACAATCCTGTCAAATGTGTGGTTCAAGAAAGTTTTAGAATGGCTCAACATAAGGGGCAGTGTCAGACCAAATAAACCAAGTCAATCAGCTGAACAATTTCTAGGAGCCGTGTCTTCATCTTACACTGGTCCACAATTTCCTGCATTATTTAAATAACGTGATCACACTAAAGTCAACCACTAGCTGCCCAAACAAGGCTGCTTCCTGCCAACAAGTCTCCCTTATATATTGATAAAGTATTCTCTGCCACCACACTGACACACAATGTCAGTGCCACTGACACTGATGAATGGCTACGACCAGAAGCTGGCACAGACCCTATCCATGTGCATATGTGTGGTGTCACTGATGCCCAAGCTACCCTCCCTCCACTCAGTGACCCACTCTCCCGTTACATTCAACACCCTCACCCCCAACCTCCCCTCCAATGCCCTACTCTCCTGTTCAACCCTGGCTCCTTCACTTCCAGGATATAGTGCATAACAAGGCAGCGTAGCAGTGAGCAAGACAGAAGTAGTGACGAGTCTGGAGCAGGTCGGACAAGTGCATGGAGTGAGGTAGTGAGCAAAGTACAATGCCAGCATTTGAATTTAAACAATTATTACTCTTCTTTAATGCAGGCATGGTGACTCGTTGGACGGTGAGTGAACTTCCTGCAGATACAGTGGCATTGTATGGGGAGGTGATGGTATTATTACTGGATGATTAATCCAGACTCCCAAGTTTTGTTCTGTGGACCCTTCGCATCCCACCGCAACAGATGGTGGAATTTGAATTCAATAAAACATCTAGAATTAAGAGTCTAACGATCACCATCCTTACCTGGTCTGGCCTAAATGTAACTCCAGACCCATAGTGATGTGGTTGATTATTAACTGCCCTCTGGGCAATTAGGGATGGTCAATAAATTCAGCTAACAATGGCCTCATCCAGTGAATATCAATGTATTGATATTGTGATGAAAAATGTGTGATTTATTACTATGTCTTAAGTTTGGATTTCAAACTAGTGGCATATGGGTGTTGGGCTTTTTTTTGTAAAAGGGTTTAATAAGTCAGTCTTTCTGGAACCATGAATTGAACCAGTATGTGTGAAAAGGCAGATGACTGCAGTCCACCTGGAACATTAGTGGAGGTTTATGATAGTAGAGAGAAAACATTGCAAGTTATTAGTCTGATTTTGATCTATAATAATCAAAGATTGATTTTAACTTAGAAAACCCCAGTTATCCAAAAGTTTTGGGCAGTTTCATTGAGATCTGACTGAAGCTGGATGCCAATTTAGAAAGTAGGTTTTCAGAATAGTTCAGGGAATGCATTACCTCAGTGAAAGAGTGTCATTTGTGAAACCTCCAGACCAGCAGTGTTTGGTTAGAACTCTTCAGTGAGTAAATATTTAAAAATAAAGGTTTCACAGTTCAAGGAGGTGGAACTGAGAAAAAGCAATCAAACCTACAGATTTAATAGGGAAAGAAAATTTCTCCTTTTTGTGTAACTATAAAGTGATGGTGTTGGGGAGTGAATGGGATTTTGTTTTCCCATGCGTTTTAAAATCTTTCAAACTATGTTAAATTTAGATGACTCTGTTTTATTGATTTATCAAGTAGTAACATCAGTTAGGATTATAACAACCTGCTCACAGACAACAGGCATGTCAGATTACAGTGGTCTGTCATCAATGTCCCACCTGACAGTCTTTGAAATCAGACACTTCATAATTTGAACAATTGATGTTCATGTTCAATAAAAAAAAGGGACAGAGCCATTAGAAATAAGAGAAGACAGTGTAAGTGATTCCTAAACCAGAGAGTGTACAGCACTCGGTTTCATATTGTCCAAAATGAAAGCACACTGAAATGGCAACTTTCAATCAGAAGATGGACCCAAATGCTCTGTAAAGGGTAAGTTCTGACCCCTGGGGTAGGGGGTCCAGCATAGTGGAGGAAATATGTTGTTCTCCACAATTAGCCTGTTTGCACAGATTATTCAGTAGGACCGTTGGTGGTACCATGAAGATTTCTGGACAAATACCTTGTGTCCTAGATACTTCCATGGGCAGAAAGTTGCAGCGCTCAGATTTCCAGCCATCTTTCCAGGGGAGGCAATGGCCTAGTGGTATTATCGCTGGACTGTTAATCCAGAGACCCAGATAATGTTCTGGGACCCAGGTTCAAATCCCGCCATGGCAGATGGTAGAATTTGAATTCAATAAAATATCTGGAATAAAGGTATCTAATGATGAATTCATTGTCGATTGTCAGGGGAAAAACCCATCTGGTTCACTAATGTCCTTTACGGAAGGAAACTGCCATCCTTACCTGGTCTGGTCTACATGTGTGACTCCAGAACCACAACAATGTGGTTGACTCTGAACTGCCCTCTGGGCAATTAGGGATGGGCAATAAATGCTGCCTGGTCAGTAACACCCTCATCTCATTAATGAATTAAAAAAAAATCTTGGACAGGAAGTGTCAGAGGTGGGTGAGCAGCCCCATCCTTCAGAGGCAGGAGTTAGAGAGCTTGTGTGACAAGGATGTCCCTGCGTGAAAAACAACCGAGTGATCCAATTCAATCAGTATCCCACCGGGAGGATTCAGTTTAGATGATCCTACGGGAATCAAACCTGGGATCTCCAAGACTATACAGCTGAGCTTTTGCCAACTCAGCTGTCAGGAGAACCTCTTGTTATTGTTTGAGTTTGAAAGAGATGAATCAGTGTATTCTACAATATACTTAGCAAAGCTAATCATGGCTCAATTTTTTTTTTGCTTGCAGATGGATCCAGTCCAAAAGGCAGTAATAAATCATACGTTTGGCGTTACATTGCCACCTAAAAAGAAGCAAGTAATCTCTTGCAATGTCTGCCATCTCAGATTCAACTCTGAGGTAAGGTGTTTGGTTCTGTGGGAATCGCTCAGGGTCATTACCAATGTTTGCATGGTTTACACAGCACGTACAAAAGAACAGCAAATTCATGATTCCAACACAACATGGAATGGGGCGTCCTGGATTTTGTTCCACTTTTGTTCCTTTGGCCCCAAATGAGCTTGGGGGCTCAGCCGAAGGCATAGTCGTCATCATCAGACACAGGCTCAAAATTGCCATGGTTTACCGAATTGGTCTTTTTGTTCAAATTTCCACTCAAATTCAATTAACATAATTCCCGACCTGAAATTGCCCATGGGACAGCTTTTATAGCAAAACGCCTTGTATTTTGCTTCACTCGTGTACTTAAGGCTGATGACTTGTACAACTGCAAATGAGATAATCTCAAAAACTGAGTCGGAAATCACGTCAGTGACAAAGGAGCAGTGCTATGAAAGCTTGTGATTTTAAATAAACCTGTTGAATTATAACCTAGTGTCGTGTGACTTCCAACTTACACCCCAGGCCAACTTGGGCATCCTCACATTATCTCAAAAACTAAGCATTTTTACCCCTTTGTTTTAAGTGACAGAAATGAATTTTTAAAAATCTAATCAAAACAACCTATTTGTGCCAGCAATAAGTTATATAGTATTTTGTAAAAGATTTTAGAGCTTTTATAATATGTTGTTAATAATCTTGCATCTGATAAACAGCTTGAAAAAGCCCCGTCAAAGAAATGTGGCTGGGGAGGCTGTAGTCTGATGGTAATTCACTCGGCTTGTAATCAGAAACCTCAGGTGGTAATCTTGAGGACACAGGATCATATCCCATTACAATACTAGATGGAATTTAACATTAATGACGATGCTGAAAAACTCATTAATTGTCGTAAAACTTATTAGTTCACTAAATGCTGTTTGGAGAAAGAAATCTGCCTGCCTTTCCCGGTCTGGCCCATGTGTGTGACTCCAAACCCACAGCAATGTGACTCTGAACTACCCTATGAAATCGCCTCCCACTTCAGCAGCAATGAAATGTTGACCTTTCCAGAGACACTCACACCCCAATGTGAATATTGCGTGTAGTTCTGGTCGCCCCATTACAGGAAGGATGTGGAAGCATTGGAAAGGGTGCAGAGGAGATTTACCAGGATGTTGCCTGGTCTGGAGCGAAGGTCTTATGAGGAAAGGCTGAGGGACTTGGGTCTGTTCTCATTGGAGAGAAGAAGGCTAAGAGGGGATTTAATAGAGACATACAAAATGATCAGAGGATTAGATAGGGTGGACAGCGAGAGTCTTTTTCCTAGGATGATGACGTCGGCTAGTACGAGGGGGCATAGCTGCAAATTGAGGGGTGATAGATTTAAGACAGATGTCAGAGGCAGGTTCTTTACTCAGAGAGTGGTAAGGGCGTGGAATGCCCTGCCTGCCAATGTAGTTAACTTAGCCACATTAGGGGCATTTAAACAGTCCTTGGATAAGCATATGGATGATGATGGGATAGTGTAGGGGGTGGGCTTAGATTAGTTCACAGGTCGGCCGAAGGGCCTGTTCTGCGCTGTATTGTTTTATGTTCTATGTTCTAATACTCTTTTTTTTAAGATTAGTGGAAACTGACCACGCTGATGCATTCAGTCTGGAAACATGGCAACCCAGTCTCATGGGGTGTTTATTTAACCAGAGCAAAAGACCATGGCAAATTAATTTGTGCTGAATGCAACTTTCATGTGAATTTCTGTAACCTTTGGTGTCAGTTTGACCAAGATGGGTGTGAATTGCAGTGGGATAAGTAGCGCAACTTGTCAGAAACTCTGTGCCAGCAATTTCTGTTATCCTAACGGTGCTACTAAATAGACCCAAGGCACACCCTGTGGTTGTGTCAGTCATTGAAGCATTTTCAGTCACCTCTTGTCAGACAGTGTGATGCAGGGCAAAGTCCATGTTGATACATTCTGTAGGTAACAGTGAGTGCAAAAATAAACGCAGCCAGTCTTATATATTTAACAATTTCTTGTTAATCACCGTATGTTAAAATAGAGGCTATTTATAATAACACCGTAAAGAACAGGATTTATTCCTTGTTTGAAAAAACCTGGCTTTCCCCCAAGCAGAATAAATTATCCCCTACTTAGGACCTTTACACAATATTCTATAAATAATGCATTAAAATGAAATGTTCTGTTGACTCAGGTCTGTAGCAGGGTGCATGTCTAGGGGATAAAGCAAATTAGCAGAGATCTCGCTGAGGGCATGCGGATCATGCTGAAGACCAGGGCATGCACATTCATTTACCTTGGAAGTGTTAATAGGTAATTCCTTTCTTACGGACGTCATCTATTTTACAGAAGTCAGTTCCCATCTTTTCTAATCTGGCATTCTCTGCAGTGTCAATTACCTGGCCACCCTTAAATGCAACCAGGTGCTCAACTACACCCAAGATTTTTCAGCATGTGTTGGTGGCTCGCCTCTCCAGCTCCTCCATCCATTAGGGACACTGGATGGGGCTCACTGATTGTACTTACATTTTGAAAGCAAGGCAGCTGTCATAGAATGAGACCATGTATGTTAATGATGATGTAACACTGACATTAGCCTCCACATTCTAGCCAGTCTGTAGAGAAGACTGAAACGGGAGGACTGGACTAGAGGGCTGCTAGACACAGATGAGTATTATGTACCATAGCCTGTGAATAAGAATTTATCGAGTCATCTGAGAGTCAGACGTCAGTCACTCTTACAAGAGGCAGACAGAAATGCAGCAAACTCAGGGTTAGGAGAGGCTAGTCTGGAACAGCGGTACAGGGATGAACCCACAAACCTGGACCTCATGATAGGCAACTCACGATGCCGCTAGATCACTCAATGGTGTGAGCTGAAGCCAGTAGCCCCACAGCCAGAGGTGGGCACTGCCACAGCCAGAGGGGAGTGACAGGGGTTCCTCCATCTTGACGCACCTTCTGAAGAGGCTTGGTTTGTTGAAAATAAATGGGGCCCCTTTTGCGAGGTGATGTCTTAGGGGCCTCTTCATGTTACTGCCTCAGTTGTTTGTGCTCCCAGGAGGTGAGTGAAGTGGCCTGCCTTTTGGGTTTTGGGATGAGGCTTGGATTGGATTCCATCTGCACTCTGCTACCCCTCATCCTGCAATCACACCCCTGACAATTTTAGCCCACTTTGCCAGCTGTGCCACATTGCTCTGCAGATGGCAGCCTCGCTCTCTGGAGTAATGTTGCTGTTGATAGTAGTTATTGGCCTCTGATTGGCCAGCAGCTCCAGGCATGGCGGGATATGGCTGAGCCAGGAAGTGATGTGCCAAGAAGCCCACTGGGTGACCAATTAGGTGCTGATAGACTCATGATGCAGAGGACTTTCTCATCATTGGTGATGGGGGCGTCTCTTTAGCACACACCCCCACTCTAACTCCAAAATGGAAAAGCCCGGCCACTGACAGAGGGTGTGGAACCACCACTCAATCTGCCATATCATTCCCTCACTGGTTATGGAGTATCACATTTACATAGAAACGTAGAAAATGGGAGCAGGAATAGGCCATTCAGCCCTTCAAGCCTGCTCCATCATTCAACATGATCATGGCTGATCATCCAACTGATCATTCCACACAAGAACTTCTCTGGCACCTCAAAGAAAATCAAAAGTTGGAACTCCGGGAATCAAGTAGCAGAACTTAATCTCTAAGGTAGTTTATCCACCTGCCAGAGCAAATCAGTACTTCAAAAATGCTTAAAACTTGACTTCATTTGTTCTCAATACTCCTCTCACAGGTACGTTCACTGGAACATCATGCAGGAAGCCAAACCATTCTGCATCAATAAAATCCATCCATTGACTGCAGAGAGCTTCCAGAGTATCCACGATGTGTGATATAGAGGGAGGCATCTTCATAAATTGCCTGCTGATAATTCACATTTTATCACCCATGAACATTATGTTGTTTTGCAAGGTGATCTAACTTGCATTAACCACATGAGAAATAAGATAATGAAATTAATGGCTCATCTCCACCATGAATCTGTACACATTTATGATGTTACAAATTTGCAATGAGTTCACTGAGTCACGGAGGAGTTACAGTGCACAGGGAGGCCATTCAGCCCATGGTGTCTTCATCAGCTCCTAGAGCATTTTAACTTATTGCCGAAGTCCTGCATTTTCCCTATGCCCCCATACAAATTGCTTCTATTTAAATAATTGAATTGAATTGAATTAGGTTTATTGTCACACATACTCAGATGAGTACAGGGACAAGTTTATTAGTTGCCACTTACAGTGCCATCTTAGGTACATGTTACCTAGGTACAGATCTTCAGTACAAGTACTTAGGAAAAAAAAAGAAATGAAAAGTCCAGCATTGCAGCTCATGCAGATCATAAATTAGAAAACAGAGAAATAAAAAGTTCAGAACAACAACAAAAACGGAAGTTGCTGGAAAAGCTCAGCAGGTCTGGCAGCATCTGTGGAGGAAAAATCGGAGTTAACATTTCAGGTCCAGTGACCCTTCCTCAGAACTGAGGGTGGCTGGAAAAATGTTAGTTTATATGCAGAAAATAGGGAGGTGGTTGGGGGAGGGAGTAAACGATAGGATAGAGCCTAAAGAGAGAGAAGAGCAGTTGGATAGACAAAGGAGTTGATAGCAATCAGGCTGGGAGGGTGAATAATTGGTAATGGGGACCATTAGTGACTAACAATAGGTAGTGTGTAATGGCAGGCTATGTGATAACAAGGCCTGGTGTGCAGGGTAGGGGGTTGGGACATGGGAGAGTTTAGGTCCTAAAATTATTGAACTCAATATTGAGTCCAGAGGGCTGCAGGGTCCCCAAGTGGAAAATGAGGTGTTGTTCTTCCAGCTTGCCTTGAGCGTCACTTGAACACTGCAGCAAGCCAGAGTCAGAGCTATTGGCCAGGGAACAGGGTGGTGCGTTAAAGTAGCAGACAACAGGTAGTTCAGAGTCTTTTTTTGCGAGCAGAACGTTGCAGACTCCCACAGGACTGAGGATTGGAGGCCACTTACGGAGTGTCCTGAGAGCAGCCTCTGTGGTGTTCCTTTTCTGGCTGGGTGCTCACTGGCACTGCCCTGTCTCCTTGTCAGGAAGGAGCACCCACTGTGAAGTCAAGATCCCCTATCCCCCATCACCATGCTGATGGTGCAGAGGACCAATGTCCAATGCAGTGGTGTTGAGGTCATCGAATAGAATCGTAGAATCCCTGCAGTGCAGATAGAGCCATTCAGCCCATTGAGCCACAATGAATCCACCAATGATTATCCCATCCAGATCACCCAACCCCCCACCCTATCCCCATAATCCCACTTTTCTCGTGGCCAATCCATCTAACCTAGAAATCTTTGGACTGTGGGTGGAACCCAGAGCACCTGGAGGTAACCCATGCAGACACGGGAATAGTGTGCAAAGCTCACACAGACAGTCACCCAAGGCTGAAATCAAACCTGGGTCGCTGGCATTATGAGGCACCAGTGATAACCACTGTGCCAGCAGACTGGGGCATTTCTGTGGCAGGCAACAGCCTTCCTGATGCTTCCTCTGAGGCCCGTGAGCTCTGCTCTGAACCTGAAGGTGCTGGAAGATAAATCTTGAAAGGTGATTTGTTGACTCGACCAAACCATGGACATCTGTAGGACACAACAGAGAGAAGTTGTGGTAGTCAAGACTTAGAAGCGATGTGCGTTGGATGACATTGACAGTGGGTCTCATGACTTATGCTTCAATGAAGAGTAGGCCTTAGTTGTTTGGTGGGATGTGGATGTCTCAGCATGCCCTCATGACCTTCTCTAGCGAGAACCAGGATGGCCCTCTTGTCAGAAGTGTTAAGAATCTGAATATCGTGCACCTCAGCCCCTAGTCTTGACTCTTTGAGCCCTATTATGGGCCTGTTTTTTTCCTGCAATAAGAGTGCAGTAGAACTGGGTGGCACAGCCCATTAGTGCTGGTGCAAGGGAGGCAAACTTCGTGAGGCATCCCAAGTGAGTGAGTGAGGGAATGTGTGGGTGAGTGAGTCACCAGCACAAAGGCCATGCAAGATTAGTACTGCAGGAGGATTGGGTGAGTGAAGAAGAATGGGGGAAGATGTTGCATGTAATTCGGAGAGTGATAGAACATGAGGTGGAGTGAATGTGAGGAAGCGGAGAGAAGATGGTGTCACTTACATTGTCAAAGCAGATAAGGTCATTGACTTTGCTGCACTGCTATGCATCCTCCAAACTTTCATGAATGTAAATTCCTAACACTATTGGAGCACAACCTCTGCTAGATCTACTTAAAGAGGATGAGGCAGTGCTGCCCATAGGTTCAGGCCAAATTTAGTGGTGGGCTCTAATACTTAATGCACATACTTACAAGTTGGAACACCATCCAGGAGGGGCCAAGTAGCAATTATGAATTTATTGAGCCACCTCCCACTGGCAGACACACTCCCGATGGTACCACCGCTGGAAGAGTCCCTAATTGTTTTAAAGGTTTTGGACACACTCCCAGCCACAGCTGACAATATCAGTCTTTGGACGCAGGAACAGCTGGTCCTGGCAAAACTGAAACAGTTGGTGGTGGTGGAGGGAAACCAAAGGACTGTCACAACCAGAACTGAAACATTTTTGGACCCAGACAGACCAGATCACTATAGAGGATGGCATATTATTATGGGGAGTGAGAGTGATTGTCCTGAGCAAAGGTTACTGTCAGATACTGACTGAACTCCACCAGGATCATCCAGGGGTTTCCAAAATGAAGGTGTTGGTGAGAAGTTATCTCTGTTGGCCAAGATTGGATGCAGACATCACCGTGTTGGTGGGGCACTGCCTGGACTGCCAACAAGGACAAAAATTACCACCAGCAGCTTCCCCACGTTCATGGGAATGGCCAGGTAAACCCTGGATTCAGTTACACATTGACTATGCAGGTCCTTTCATGGGCTCAATGTTCTTAGTCATTGTGGACACCCACTCAAAATGGCTGGGCTTGCATAGACTTCATTCGTCAAGCACGGGGACGATGATAGAAAATCTGCAAGCAACTTTTGCAATTCATGGACTCCCAGAGCGTTGGTCCAAGATAACGGGCCATTGGTTACCAACAGGGTATTTGAGTATTTCTGAAAGCCGAAAGGCATTTGACATATAAGTAAAGATCCATATCATCCATCATCCAATGGTCTGGCAGCAAGAGCAGTCCAAACATTGAAGGCAGGCTTAAAGGAACAGCCTACAGCTTCACTAGATCCCAAACTGTCCCAGTTCCTGTTTGATTATAGAACCACCCCTCATACAACCACAGGGATAGTTGGGGTGGAGTTGCTAACGGGGAGAAGACTCCACACCAGGTTAAATCTGATTATCCCGGAGCTGGGGTGGAGGGAGGGTGAAACAGAACCAGGAGCGCCAATGCCAGACACAAAACTCCGCTAAGCAAGAGAGACACTTTACTTCAGGGAATGATGTTTGGTTAGGAGCCACAGGAATCACCCTGAATGGGTAAGAGACATGGTCGACACGAGGTCAGGTCTGTTGTGTGGGTGGGTGCAACAGTCCTGAACCAGCAGATAGACCATACGAAAGCTGCAAACTCACAGGGTGGGAGCAAAATGTGCCTGAATCCTCAACTGCCTTTCTGACTGCTCCGGAACATATGGGTTCTCCCTCTCTGTCAAGCGTTGAAGATACCTTGAAATCTGAGATGGACATGCTGGATGTTGCCACCTCAACATCTGTGCTGCCTGAAAAACAGAATGAATTTCTTCCCAGACGCTCCAGGCACAAGAGATGAGCTACCATGTGTTATCTGCCACCCGTATCAGAGGCAGAGTTGGAGGAGCCTGACCTGGTGCTAAAACGCCCCAGGAAGAGCTACAATAAAACAGAACTGGCCTCAGACTCAGAGTGGGAGGGATGTAGTGATTGTAACAAGGTCAGCCGGTGGACCTCATGGAACATGAGTTCCCTGATTGGCGCTGTTAATCTGAGCCAATCAGGGAGTCCTGGCTGACATAAGAACAGGCGTGTCAGATGTTCTGTTCATTTTGAGAGCTGGATCAATGCCAAGGGTACTCCACGTGTAAATAAAGGGTGACTAGATAATGGGATACTGACCTCTGTGGAGTTATTTCATGAGGCGAGTTTGGCATGATAGCACAAGAGAATTTGCTAGGCTTCGTGGAAGGAAAAAACCCTCCATCAAAATTGACACTTAGACATTTGTAGGATTCACCCCAGTGTTTCAGCTTTTAAAGCATTTCAGTCTGCATTGTTACCTGATGTTGGATTCTTAACATGCAATTTACAATTGAAATGATGATGATAACTGTGCAGAGACACAAAGTAGCTTGAAGTTTATAACTGCTGAGAAATATTCATAGATCTATAAACAAATATTCATTTATTTCCCTCAATTTGCATCTAGTTCTATTTATTAACTATCTATTTTGATATACCTCTGAATTATCTTTTACTACAAATGTTTGAACTATCCTTTTTAGCCCTTCCTGTCACATCCCCCATACAAATATGGCCTGGTAGCCTTGAAACTTTCTGTTCATATAGCCATGAGGTGCTTGGAGGAAACAGGGAGAGTGAACGAAGCAGAGAAAGAGAGTAGCACTGAACACTTGTCTCGCTGCATAATTTCGCTCAGCATCTTTCAGGAACAGTGATGCAGTGAAAATTGCTTTTATGACTCAATTCATTTTTGTCTTATTGAAGTTCCATGGTTAAACTTGCTGGATACTTTGCATTTTAATGGTGCAAATTAAATTTTGTGGAATTCTAATAAAATGTGATGCAGCAGAGTGATAAAAGAATGAACGTGTGATGGGATAAAGAACGTCAGAAATCTGTTTCACTGAACTGAAGTAAATTTAATGACAGTGACTGAAGTGATAATCATTGATGATTTCAATCTTTCACTGGGAAAAAAAACTGTGCTAGCTCTTGACATTTTCAAGATGTGGAGCTACATAATTTCTTGCTCATTTTGTACGGCTCGATCTTCTATTTGCACAGTCAGCATCAGACAAAAAATAGAACATGTCCCCAGTGCATTTGGCTTAGCGGAGCAAGATAAATATGAAAACAAGGTAAGGGAGGCTAACAGACTGTTGGTGAGAGCTAAAGTAGGAAATTAGTTTGGGAGGTGGCAAGGGATATCAAAATATAGATCAAAAATTTCTATTAATAGTTTCACAGAAAACATGGATTAAAGCTAAGATTCCAAAGCTAACATTATATCACCTGACCAAACCGTAGAACATGCACAAGATTGCCTTTTCTCTGTGTGCTTCAAAGAATCTAAGGCAATACCTTTCTGCTGGGGGGATGCAGGAAGTGCTAAAGAAAGCATGTCAGCATTATGTCAACATTCTGCCTTCTGGCAGAGTTCAGCTTTGCCTTGTTACTCAGATTCCCAATGGAGCTGCGGCTATAGCTCTTTACAGAAGATTGTTTGCTCAAGTTTTGTGTCCCACTGTATCAGGAGTTTAAATTTGTCAGAAAATGCCAGTAGATGTAATGGCAGAAAATGTCAAAGGTGGTAGTTGGCGTTTCATACACAAATCATTTTTATCAGAACAATTCTGACAAATAATATCCTCTTAAACCATTCTCCAGACCATTCTGGATACAGATAAGCCTGTTATGTATCCCAAGCATTTATGTCATGCATTTAGTTTGAAGGCAGTAATTAACAGGTTAACCCTGGAATCGCAGCTCACCTATTTCAGCACAGATTCATGAAATACTTGTGTTCCTGACTACAGAAAACAATACAATGTCACTGTTCCTATGGCAGTCAAAGGCCTTTGATACGTTTGAAAGTGCATCAGTTGAGAAATGAAGGAAATGAGAAGCAGACAAAGACTTGGAGCTGTCTTGGTGCCATTCAGCCCCTGATATGAGATCCCTCAGACATGAGACAATACACGATGAACAATGCAAAACTGACAATGCCAATATAATTCAAAATATAACTAGCCCTCAAAATAAAAGAGTGTTCGAGTGAAATAAAGTTAAATGGGGAAACGCTAAATGAGGACTGCATGAATAAGGCGACCTCTCATAAGTTGCAGAAGTTACAGATGCTGAGAAAGTATGTCCTGATGGACTTCATACAAGGATACTTTAAAGAATGCTCTGGAAAATTGGTCACATCCTTTTGAGATTTATTAGAACTGCCTGGGTTTTGAGTCATCATAGTAATCTTCAACAAGGAATATAGTGCCAACCCATTATGAACGAAATAGTCTAATGTATGTTGTAGGTATAAAATTGGGACACATCAGAAGACAGAAAAGAATGAGCAGCTTAGTCGGCTATGTTATGCAGAAATAACATTAACGTAAAGGATTGTCAACTAAGAATTCCTGTATTTTTACCAAAGGAAGCTGAGGATCAGGCAAGATTGAAGACTTTAGATTGTAGACTGTTAAAGAGAGGCACTGCGGGACTCAGTTGCACATTGAACAAGTTTTAGCATTAGGATGGTGTTTGGTGTTTCTCTAGTTGGTGTCTCAGATGCTCAACTTTCTCCG
The DNA here is from genome assembly GCA_024137785.1 of Ginglymostoma cirratum. Taxonomy (NCBI): domain Eukaryota; kingdom Metazoa; phylum Chordata; class Chondrichthyes; order Orectolobiformes; family Ginglymostomatidae; genus Ginglymostoma; species Ginglymostoma cirratum. Next base: position 2,989,134 of record JAHRHZ010000056.1, on the reverse strand, counting down.
GAATGCTATTGAAGAGCTATGTTAACTGCCAGATAAACACCCACTTTCACCAGGAGAACTAACTACACCACTGCTTTGAATTTCATCATCTTTTCTAACAAATTTCATGGAGTTCTTCAAGGAATTAGCAGACATTGTTTATGTGGTACTTGTGATGAATGTGTTTTCAGTGAAGCTTGTGATGCTGAACCACACAACCCATCCTGTAGATTGGAATCCTTTGAATATAAGGCAGGATTCTGAGGTTGTCTGAATACAAAATCTGGAGTGAATGAAGCCTGTGACAACATAGCAGAACATCAAGTGTGGGAGCCTGACGACTCTGTAGTTTATCGTTTAGAAGTGTGTCATGTGTTGGCACAGGCATGGTGGGCCAAAGGGCCTGTTTCTGTGCTGTACCGTTCTTTGAGTGTTAGTGCTAGCTATGTTGTATGTAAGCAAGTTAGGGCTGGAAATCAAAGTGAATCTGATGTGATCACAATGAGTGTGCTGTGTACAATTGCAGTCACTATATAGCACCAGGTATCCAGGCACTTGATCATTGCAGAAAGGGCTAACCAGTTAATATCTGATTTATGATATTTGACATTGGAGATGCTGATGATTAATTCATCTAGTGAAGAAAGAAAAGCTTTAAGGGAGATGCTATTCAAGAATTTTAAGATTTTTGAAAAAAAAATGTTGCGTTCTCTGGACTTAAACACAAACCTCAGGGGAAGGTTCATTAACAGTTTGATTTACCCAGGACATTGCAGCTCACAAATTGGCTGCTACGTTTCCAAAATTGCAACAAATACTGGAACATCTTCAGATTATGAAATGTGCCACATATGTATAAAATACGAACCCTTTTGAACAGGGAGGTGACGCTATAGTAGGAATGTTAATGGCTAGTAACCCAGGGACCAGGCCAGTGCTCCAGGGGAACTGGTTTAACTCTCACCCCAACAACCGGTGAAATTTAATTTCAGCTCATAAATCTGGGAATAAAAGATAATCTATTGTTGACTGTTGCTAACAAAACTGCATGGTAGGGCAGCATGGTGGCTCAGTGGTTAGCACTGCTACCTCACAGTGCTAAGGACCTGGTTCAATTCCAGCCTTGGGTGACTGTCCCTGTGGAGTTTGCACATTCTCCCTGTGTCTTTCCTTCAAGTGCTCTGGTTTCTTTACGCAGGTTAATTGGATTGGCCATGGGAAATGCAAGGTTGCAGGGATAGAGTACAGGGTGTAGGAGTGATTTGTGTGAATGCTCATCAGAGGGACAGTGTGGGCTGAGTGGCTTGCTTTCCACCCTTTAGGGATTCTATGAACTGGTTCTTCAGAGGAAAGAAATCTGACTCAGACCCACAGTAATATGGTTGACTCTCAACTGCTCTCCAGCAAGCCACTCAGCTTGAGGGCAATTAAGGATGGGCAACAAACCTTGCTCTTGCCATTAATGCCCACATCCCATCAATAAGTGCAATTCTTTTTCACAATACAGTCAAATTGGAATGGACTGCTCAGGGAAAAGGTACATGTTTAATGGATTGAGCCATCAATCTGCTGGTTGAATCACAGAGATCTTTCTAGTCCTACCCGCTCCTGTGCTTCTGTGATGGCCATAAGGACATAACAAATAAGAGGAAGTAACCCAATGTCACTAATTGATGCCCTTCTGTGAGACTGCCATTATGTGCAAAGAAGGTCCTTCTGGGAATACAAGAGAAGAAATTCCCTCAGACCTAGTGGAAATCTGCCGAAAATGTGCCAGGAGTCACAAACTAAAAAGAGAGCTGTACAGTCAGATGGTGACCCTGCTCTTGGCTTGAAAACAAGGGATGATCTAGCTCCACACCACTGAGTCAGCCTGGTGATTGGATATGTATGGGAGTTGTTATCCCCATCAGAGAGGAGGTGTCACCTGTAAGAGACACAGGCCATCCAGATGAGACAGGTGGCCATTGCTGGGGCAATACACAGTCCCCAAGAAAGAGGGACCTCATTTCCAGGGACCCGGAAAATTCTGACTTTTCATTGGGACCAAATTGGCGTGCCCCTGCGAAGGGCCATTGGGGTGGGTTCATTGGTGGCATTGGCAGAGAAAAAGGTGACCCATTCAGTGGCAGGGAGGGATTTTATTAGGCACAGGCTGTGAAAACAGAAGTGACCCCAACCATCCTCAGGAATCAAGAGTGTAAAATGTGGGATGTCGCCAAGTTGCCTGGCCACCTACTTCCCTGGTAAAATGCCAGCGGATGGGTAATACACAAGACACATAATTTTTGCACCTCCCAGCCCACTCCTTTGGTGGGGGGTGGGGGGGTGGGGGGAGGGGTGGGGGGAGCATTACATTACTCCCTAAGGGTGTAGTATTAATGATATTGCAAATTGATACAAAGCAGTTGGTGCATGCACTGTCAAAGAACTGACAGTTCAGAGTCAAAACATTGTTACTTGGCTAGTTTGCACATGCCATAGTTTTCATACTCCCTATCTGCAATTTGCCACCTAGAGCAGAAAGCAAGCTAGCAGTTTGCAACTTGGCAGCCGACAAGTACCAAGTCAAGATGGTGGCAGAGAAGAAGCAATGCGTTAGACCCCTTAGCTGTAGCTCAGGAGACCATTTGTGACACTAAAGTGTGAGACCATCTCACGTGGGCTAGAGTTCAAGCCAAGTGCAGGGTGACTATAGAAGGGTAACCCCGACTAAAGATGCCATTGCAGCATAATTGCAGTTCACACAATCGAAACGGCCAATAGTAAGACCAGAAATCCTCTCACTCAGAGTAGCAGCAACTCTTTAATATCTACCACACTTTTTCACTAGCTTATATTTTATTTCTTGCTGATTTTTGAGGGCTGTTTAAATATTTGAATGCTTCTTCCCTCTTCTTATAAAGTTCCTTTTATTTTACAGATAATTTATTCCTTTGTTGCTTCAACTTTCTGTATGGTTTGTTTCAGTAACACCATTTTCTGTTGCATCATCCTACATTACAACTACATGGTAGAAGTGCTCTCTTAGCAGTAAAGGGGAGGCTGTGGCATAGTGGCACTGTCACTGGGCTTTTAGTCCAGAAATGCCAGCCAATGTTCTGCATGCATGGGTTCAAATCTCACCAGGGTAGAGGGTGAAATTTGAATTCAGTATAATCTGGAATAAAATAAAATAGAACATAATAAAGATAAAGTTGTCATAGTCCTAGAGGACTGCTCTCTCATCAGACACAGATAACAGGTGGTAAATTTAACCTGAGGATCACCATGTCATAGCCGAAGATGGGAACGTTTACAGTAATCTCAGCCAGTGTAGAATTGAACCCGTACTGTTGGTGTCCCTTTGCAACACAAACTGGCTAACCAACCATGCTAGTCTGATAGTGACCATGCAATCACTGTCATTAGGGAAGGAAATCTGCCATCTTTACCTGGTCTGGCCTTCATGTGACTTCAAACTCATAGCAATGTGATCAACTCTTACCTGCCCTCTGGGTAATTAGGGATGAACAATAAATGCTCGAGGAGAGGGGATGGCCTGGTAGTATTATCACTGGACTGTTTAATCCAAAGACCCAGATAACATTCTGGGAACCCGGGTTCGAATCCCGCCATGGCAGATGGTGGATTTTGAATTCAATAAAAAAATCTGGAATTAAGGATCTAATGGTGACCATGAATCCATTGTCGATTGTCAGAAAAACCCATCTGATTCACGAATGTCCTTTAGGGAAGGAAACTGCCATCTTTACCCAGTCTGGCCTACATGTGACTCCAGACCCACAGCAATGTGGTTGACTCTGAAATGCCCTCTGGGCAATTAGGAATGGGCAATAAATGCTGCCTAGGCAGTGACGCCCTCATCCCGTTAATGAATAAAACAAAATGCTAGCCCAACCAGTGATGTCCACATCCTAATTCTTAACCAATGACCATTCAGCTGTATCGTATGTTTGAACTTTTAACTTAACTTAAAATCCTCTTTAACTGTTCTTTCAAATCTGGAGTCTGGTTAGTTTTCACAAGGTATTATCCCATTACCCCTGCCCTTGCCATCGTAATTCCATTGTACAGAAAGTGCAGCTACCTCCTGAGTACTAAAATCAGGTCCTGGAAACATCATCTTTAGGGTTATAAATGTTCTGGCTTATGTGAATTTCACATATTTAGGAGGGTGAATATTGTGGCTGCACAGTTGAATAGGAGCATTTCTGGGACTGTGAAGATTTGAAATTTGCAGAAATGGACTTGAAAATCAAACCCCGGCCCATGGGTAAATAAAACTGAAGCTGAAACAGAAAAAAGGCAAAATTTACACCTTCAGACTTGGATTTTGAAGTATTAGCTGGTTTATTTTTTATGATAAGGTTGAAAGCTTTCACATCAAAATGTATCGAAATTAATTTGATGTACAATTAGCTAATATTTGTGTAAGACTTTTAGCATCATAAAACATCCCAAGGCGTTTTGCAAGAAGATGATTTAACAAAACTTGACACCAAGCCATATAAGGAGATATGAGAGCACATGAGCAAAAGCTTAGGTCAACATGTAGGTCTTGAGGAGCATCCTAAGAAAGAGGGAGTGAAAGAGAATGGAGCAGTTTTGGGAGATAATTTCAGACAGCTGAAGGCTTGGCTACCAATGTGGAATGATGTAAATCAGGGAGGTACAAGAGGCTAGAATCGAGGTATCAGACGGTGGTTGAGATGGAAGAGGTTGCAGGTATAGAAAGAAGCGAGGCCATAGGGGAATTTAAGGTGGAACATTTTTAAATTAGTTAATTATCAAGGGGGCTAATGTAGGTTAAAGAATACTTGTGTCTTCTCATGTAAATTACTCTGCTACGTAGTCCTCTTTTGTAGAATCTTACAACATTTTGGGGAAATTCAGGCTTCCAAACTGACCTTGAACAGCTGAGAGACTAATAGCTCCAATTTACTTTGGTTTAACCATTGCAAATCAATCAGACTTTTGAATCTAAGTACCCATTGGGACTTTTTCTAATTAATAATCCTCATTATCTATTAAGCTTTATCACTCCCTATGGAAGAATTTTACTATGACCTGGATGATTTGATAACTTAGAAGGAGTTTCAATAAAATTATAAGGACACATTGCAGAATGAGAATTACCAGAGAATTAAAAATTCATGCAATTTAAAATCTTTTGTGTAAATGTGCTGATTCCTGATCCCTGGTCCTAACTTTGTGCAATTTCCCAACATCTATTGGAAATCTAGGCATTCTGGTATAACTCAAAGCTGTCAGTTCAGGGACAAACAGCAGCATGGTGAAGTGCACAGAAGGGTGAAGAGAAAAGTAATAAAGATCCTTTGTTGGCTGTAGTGTCAGGACCTCAACCAAAAGGACCACTTACGAAGGGAGAACCAATGTGGCCTTGCTAAGTATGTGGTTTACTTATTTGCAATTTGGTTTGTCGTGGATTCTTCCTCTTCTTATGTGTTCATGAGATGTGGGCATCACTGGCTAGGCAGCATTTATTGCCCATCCCTAATCAGCCAGAGGGCAGGTAAGAGTCAAACACATTGCTGTGGGTATGGAGTCACATATGGCCAGGCCCGGTAAGGATTGTAGATTTCTTTCCCCGAAGGACATTAGTGAAGCAGCTGGGTTTTTACAACAATCAATGGTGTTTTGTGTGGTTGCCATTGAGCTAATTGATTGAATCAGTGCAGAATAGGCCCTTTGGTCCTTTGAGAATGCAATGTCAAAAATATACTGCTGTCCACACTAGTCCCACTTCCCTGCACTAGGTCCACAGCCTTGAAGTTTATGACATTTCAAGTGGTTCAGGTACATTTAAGGCGGCACGGTGGCCCGGTGGTTAGCATTGCTGCCTCACAGCACCAAGGACCCAGGTTTGATTCCATCCTCAGGAGACTGTCTGTGTGGAGTTTGCACATTCTCCCCGTGTCTGCATGGCTTTCCTCCAGGTGCTCCAGTTTCCTCCCACAGTCCAAAAATGTGCAGGCTAGGTGTATTGGCCATGCTAAATTGTCCATTGTGTTCCGGGATATGTAGTTTAGGTGGGTTATTGGGGGATGGGTCTGGGTGGGATGTTCCAAGGGTCAGTGTGGACTTGTTGGATTCTGTAATTCATTGAAAATGCACAGGGTCTGCAAAATTAATTAACTTCCCAGAATGTCCTGGATTACCCAGGCCAAGTGGGATTAAAATATAACCCCCTGAATTGATCTGAATAGGTAATCCGTATAGGAAATGGCAAATTGCTGTGGCTTGAGATCTTAAATAGGTTGAGGAAAACATTTAAAGTCTATTACGATGAATTAGTCCATCCTTTATTGGCCAGTCGAAGCATCCAAACCACAGAAATCCTCACTTATTATATTGGATTGTCTGGCCACCACCTGGAAAGAGGCATTTGCAACGAGAAATGAAAGTGTCATATCCCATCTCTGTCCATCCCATACAAACAAACGCACACTCTATATAACACATATATCTACGCTAATCCCCATCAAACACTCCAAGGACGGGGACAGCATGGGGTTAGATACAGAGTAAAGCTCCTTGAACACGTTCCCCAGCAAACACTCCTTCAAACCCACCTCACCATACTAAAATGGTTATAACCAACGCTTGCAGTGATCTCTGTTCAATTCTGATCAAATCTGAAGCCATGGTGTCAGAAGTGAGAGGACAAGGTGTTACCTGGACACCAGTAAGACACAGACCAGCCAAGGTGGCTCTGTGTGGTGAACTGTAACAGGGAAAAACCAGTAACAACTTGGAATTGATGCAAATTGCTCTTAATGGTTTTGTACACCTGGAAATGGAGCTCCAGTAACCAGGAGAGAGACATGGGCCAAGTGTTGGCAAATGGGACAAGATTAATTTTGGATATCTGGTCAACATGGACAAGTTGGACCGAAGGGTTGGGTTCCATGCCGTATGACTCTATGACAGTATAAATGCACTAATACTTTAACATCTCCCATACACTGAAGTAAATCCAACAGGGTAACAATTGGCGATCATCGTGGTGAGTGCAATTAATTTTAATCCTTTAGCACAAGTCTCTCTCACCTCAAAAGAAAGAATGCAGGTGAGTGTGATCCATATCAGGTTTGAGGGAGAGACAGGGGATGTTTTTCCTAAATCTCACCGTTCCATTCCTGTTGTAATTGCATGAGCTGATGACTTAACAGCTTGCTGGTTCTTGAATGTAGATATTTTCTGAATCAACCTGTTCGGAGATGTTATTACACACCTCTGGAACAGGTGGGACCCAAACCTGGGTCTCCGGGTCCAGAAATAGGGACACTACCACTGTGCTGGCTCTTAAATGATCAGGATCCTATAATGCAATTATGACCCTGAAGTGATTTTGACTGGCTAGGTAGGAGCCAATGTGCCATAAAACATAATGGAATTGGTTTCAAGCACTGAATGAATGAGGAGCTCCTATGATACAATCAGCATTACAGCAGTGGGTCTGAAATTACTTATTTTTTGTAATTTCCTGAGGACTATTGTAACTGCATAAAAGCAGAGCTAGCTAAATTGAATTAACAATTTAGGTTAAAGGGTAGGTCAATACAAATGCAAACATTTAAAGGGGTATTTCAGAATGTACAGAATAGAAAAATTCCAATGAGTAAGAAAAGTGCCAAGAGACAAACCCCACTGTCCATGGTTAACTGGAAATGTGAAAAGTAATATCAAACTTAAAAGGAAAAGCATATCATTGTGCAAAGACAGTGGCATGTCAGAAGACTGGATGGAATATAAAAAACAGCAGGGATATCCAATCTGAGCATCAAGTTGGTCTGTTAACAGGCAACAAGTGAGCAGATGGATGTATGGATTAGGCTTGTCAGGGACCTTACAAACCCACAGTGTCTATAGACCGAGAGGCACTTGACTGGATGTGATTGATTCAGTCAGCTACAGTTCCCCACCCATGGTGTAGTTGCTCTATGCAGCCTAACGTAACAGAACTTGCTCCCAGTTATCAGTTCCTTCCAGGAAACATCAGTCACAGCTCCCGCTCTGTTTTGTGCAGCAGCAGCAGCTGACATGTCACTACTCCAACACCAACTAACAGAGTACAGCACCTCTATCATAATGAACCATTCAAAGTGTTTTGCAAGAACATTATGACAAAGTATGATACCCAGCCACATATTAGATCAGGCAACCAGAAGCTTCGTCCAAGATGTGAGGTTCAAGCAGTTCTCTCAAAAGTGGAAAGCAATGTAGAAAGGTGAAGGGGTGTAAGGAAGAAATTCCAAAGCTTGGTGCCTTGGCATGCGACCCAATTGTGGTGTGATAAGAATTGAAAATACCCAAGAGACCAGAAGTAGACCAGCACAAATCCTTTGGAAAGCAGTGGGACCAATGGGGGTGTCTCAATCTGAAATGACAGATAACACGTGTCTAATTTGTCAGACAATCTTCCCTCGAGTTTGCAACTGGGCCGAGTTTGCAGTAGGGACCAGTACAATGTCATTCCTGCACAGGTTAAATACAATTTAAAAACCCCAGCGAGACAGGGTGCTTTCAGCTTGCAAGGAAATAGCTATCAAAGGCATGAAGGGCAGGGACCCAATTTAATCACCTTTAAACTGACTGTAACTCCCTCAGACTGGCACACGGGGCATTGGGGAGAAAAAGAATAGTCACAACATCCTTATGAACTCATCCTCATAGAGAGGATAACTTACAGTTCTATGAATTTACAACTATGTCATCAAGCCTATGCTTCCATGGGAGTACTGGTGACATTTCATGCCTATATATTTTCATAATCAATGGGGCTCTTACCTATGCAGTCTCTTATTCTGGCTGTTTATCAGCATGAATAGAACCATAACTCATTTTGTGTTTTTGTTCAAATTTCACTTTTGATCCAATTTCAATCCTGGATTTGCATCCAGCTTTCTTTCTCAGAGTGATGGAAGACACCAATGATGCAGTGGGATAATAGGCCATAATTCTGCTTGACAAGGCTAACCATCACTAGGTAGGTGTAGTGATTGTTGGTGCTGACACAGAACCTGCAATGCAATGATTGCTGAAGGGAATGATTTAGCTCCGAAAGCTATTCATTGATCTAATTTGGATTCAAATCAACCATTCTACCCAAATACTTCTCTCGTTTGCAAAGAAATGAAATGCAGCATCAAAAGGTATTCAATAATGTCTCAGATGGACTGCACCGTTAGCCACTGACCCGAGGCAAAACTGACTAAGATAGGACACACAGATAAATCTCTCATTGTCATAGTATAGCCATGCTCATTGCTCTGGACACCATTTTGTTCCCATTAAATTGATTTTACCTTCTGCCTTTTATGATTCCATTTGACAAGCCTCACATTATTTGGATAAATATATTTGGAAGAGAAAGTAAATACATTGTTAATATACTAATTCAGACTGAAGAAAATCCGTCCCAGTGTTTGAATGTGATCCCGAATTGTCTGATGTGCATTTTCAAACTTTTGCATCTCTCTGTCAAATTTAAGTAATACTTCTGTATTTAATGTTGTTATCTTTGGACTGTACAATCAATTTTGTATCTTCACATTTTATGCTGGCTCCCATGCGAAACACGGTTATGCATATAAATCACATAAAGAGCAAGCATTGATGTGATAAAATATGTCATTTCAGTTATTACTTATGCATCAGCAGTCCATTGTGTGCTTTTGGTTAGTATTCAGTGCTGGCTGTGAAAACAGTTTTCAAGAACAGCATTGGTCAGTTTGGTACCAGATGTCCTTATCGCTGTTTGCAGTGCACTATATTTATAATTACAGTCTCAGTCATGTTTTGTGCAAAATGAATTTTTAAACAACACATTGCCTCAATAAGATTTATTGAGAAGATGAAGCTGAGATTTTCTGAGTGACTATCCATTTTTAATATTCGTTACCAGAACACAAATCAATACTGCAGCACATTGGTGATATGTAGAATATGATGCTGGTTCGAATTTACATGAGGTATTATCAACTTTATGCAGACGGACGAATCCTCAGTGCGAGGTGCTGTTCCATTTAAATCTCATTCCAAACGGGCTTTGAACCTTGGGAACAGTCAGATTTGAGAAGCAACAGACCAGGCGAAACAAAACAACAAACCTGGAAGACATAAAAACTAGTGAATAACAGTTGCAGTCAGCAAAATAAGATAATGTTTTCATTCAGCTTCTTCTTATTCATGAGTCTTGACCTGTTCAAGGATGGTGACCAGAGTGCAGTGCAAACCCAATTAAATTCACAAGCCCAAGAGGAAACTGCCATGCTACCTTGTGCAGGGATTGGAACCCAAAGAAGAATCCTCTGCTCCAAAAGGATGTGGGAAGGGCAGTTAATGCAGGAGGGAAGCAGTATATTCATAGGACTGTGGGCCATTCAGCCCATCGAGTTTGCTCCACCATTCAATGAGATCATGGTTAATCTGATAATCCACAATTCTACTTTCTGCCTTTTCCTCATCACCCCTGTTTCCCTTACTGATCGAAAATATACCTAAATCAGCATTGACAGCCCTCTGTGGTAAATAATTCTGCAGATTCACAACCCTCTGAGAGAAGAAATTCCTCCTCATCTCTGTCTTCAATGGGTGCCCCTTATTCTGAGATTATGTCCCTGGTCTTAGACTCTCCGACAAGGGGAAACAACCTTTCCACATCTACACTGTCAAGTACCCTAAGAATTCTGTATGTTTCAGTAAAGTCTCCTTTCATTCTAACTGTCCGTCCCTTCTCCCCATCACTCACTACTCAGCAGTCTCCTTGGCCTTGCTTGCCTTGTCCTGCATCCTCAGTGATCCTGGACGGGGTGCTCCTCTCATAGCAAATGTGCCCTTCTCCAGGATGCAAATGTGCCCTTCTCCAGGATGC
>JAHRHZ010000056.1:2952860-2978245 GCA_024137785.1 Ginglymostoma cirratum | reverse complement strand
CAAATGTGCCCTTCTCCAGGATGCAAATGTGCCCTTCTCCAGGATGCCACCAAGCCTCAGAGCTACCAGTCTCTGATTGTCCAACAGCTCTCGCTGGATGACGTCTGTCTCCAGAGTCTTTATTCCGGGGAAAGGAGAGGCTGGTAGCCTCACCACTGCCTGATGGCCTGTGATCCAGGAGGACCTTCCACCGAAGAGGCAGCATGAGTTTCTCATTGGCTGTCCAGCTGGCAGGGGAGATCCCCTAGCACATCAACAAGATCCCACCTTATAGTTGGTGTGGGTGAAGAATTCTCTGGTGGTTTTTATTTTAAATTCACTTGTGGCATGTGGTTCACTGGCTGGCCAACATTTATTTCCTGCCCCTAGCTGCCCTTGAACTGAGTGGCTTGCTAGACCATTTCAGAAGGCAGTTGGGAGTCAACCACGTTGCTGTGGGTCTGGAGTCACATGTAGACCAGACCAGATGAGAATGGCTAATTTCCTTCCCTGAAGGACATCAGTGAGCCAGATGAGTTTTTTCTGACAATCAGCAATGGTTTCATGGTCATCAATAGGTTCTGAATCCCAAATTTCCTTTTTAATTGCATTCAAATTCCACCATCTGCCAGCGTAGGATTGAAACCCAGGTCCCCAGAACATTAGCTGAGTTTCTGGATTAATATTCTTGTGATATACCACTAAGCCATCATCAATACTAATGAGGAAAGTATCTCTCTGATTCTAGCTGGATGAATATGTCCCTAGCTATATAAATGACTTATCCACTTTAGCTGGGTTTAGATTAATTCACACTCACTGGATCAATGGACAGACTTTTCTAGTAGACTTCAGGGATGAGTCCCTAACCAACACTTAGCAGCAACAAAGCCCATGTTACATCCTTCCACGTGGTGATTTCCTAATTGTCCCGTTCTATGCTCGCATTATTAAGGAGACAGACACTGCTGAAGCAGATAGGTAATCCTGAGCACAGCTCCACATGCTTGTGCTGATCACCAGTAATTAAATAACCAAGGTGTAGACCTGTAGGTGAAGCAGACTGGAGAGGAATGCCCTGCCACTGGATCAGACTCTGCCACGGTTGCTGCCCCTTCATTAATTTAGATGGCTTGTTGCTGCATGAAGAGTCCAGCTCTGGAAAACAATCTCCCAGCCTGTCTCCATAGCAGGAACGTGTTGAGGAGCTGCCAACTGCTCTCCTCCCAACCTCAAATTGCCACCACAAGACCAGGAAAACACAGCCCAACATGTGTCACTCAGTTGAGCTGGATCAAGGTTTCCAGTAACGTTGTACAGCCGAGTAAGGGTTGGTCTTCCAAAACTGCAAACAGTGAATGCTTTACTCAGTCATCGACAGCACAGCACCCACACTGAGAGTACTTGGATCAAACATGGGAGAGTACTTTTGTGTACTCTCATACTCTCCACATTGTTTGATTTGGTCCCATGCTTGCCATAGAATGAGCCCAGAGGCTGACCACTTTCATTCAAGATTACTATCTGCACCCTCTAATAGCGTCCTTAACTCTGGGCCAGGAGGTCTGGGTTCAAGTCCCACCTGCTTCAGATGTGAGTCATAACATCGCTGAAACGGTCAATTAGAAAATATCCACACTTAGCGACCAATTTTTCTTTCTCTGAACCTCATCAGCCGGGCCTACTCTCGAATGTTTTCTGAAATAAGAATGTCCCATCCAAGGTTTTTGGCTAGAAATTGTCCTCTGCCAGGACCGTGAAATGAGCCAATCATCAGCCAATGTCTCACCACAGCAATAATAAAAGCAAAATAGCTTTCACCACAGCTGATCCGCTCTCCACTGAAGTCAACAGAAGGAGAGTTTGGACTTTCCACTTGTGTCCTGGTCTTGCTGTCCTCTTCACTTGATTTTGGAATGAAAAACCTTGCTGATATTTTCCTAATCAATAAAGACTGATGTGGTGAAATGTCATCTGCCAACTCACTACAGCCTCTGTCACCCTGTAGGGCGTAACCAGCTTCACCTTCTTATTGACACCCTCAATCCCCCATCCAAGTTCAATGCCTAGGAAGAAAGAATTGAAACCTATTTTCTATCCTAAGTTCATTTTATCATTGTTAAATGATAAGTCTTATCAACATTCATCATGTTCTTTATCTTGATGAGCATTGTTGATGGTTTTCTCTTTACATTTTGAATACCCTGAAATCCTCCGCAAAGGAGAAGATGATCAGTTGGCTAACACAGTTGGCTGATTTGTTATATTACTGCTGTCTGTAATAAGTTCTACCATAAAGAAAAATGCCAAGACGTGTAACAAAGCAGGCTATATGGCCAAGTGAAGACAGAATTGAAGTTAGTCGTTGCTTCAAGGGATTTGAGATTCAGGCCACCAGCTGCTGTGCATTGGCAACTGTTTATTTTAAGAGCTTCCACTTTTAAACTTTAGTTAATTCTGCCGAGCTCTGCTGGGCATGAGTGTGGCGACGGAAGGAAAGAAACAAGTTGTCAAAATCCTTTGTCACTGTTTTTAAAAATAGTAGCAATAGACTGGAGAGAAAGAGGGTTATTGTTCTTGTAGAATGTCCCACGTTGGCTGCATTTTTTACAAAAAGGTGCTTGAGTTTCTGAAAGAAGCCATTGAGGATATGCTGTGTATCCTGAGGGTATCTTTCTAATTAGGGTCCAGATCAAAGCAAGTCTGCTGATAGCTCCGCAATGTTTTTCATCTTCCAGCTTCAGGGCTTGAGTGAGAGATTGCGTGTCAACAAATAGGAGCAGCTTATTTATGGAGCAAAAAGAACAAAGAAGTTAAATTGTATTCTGTCCAGGTGAAATAGATATCCCACACCAAGGCTCGAGAACTCAAGGCTTGTAATTTGTTTCTTGCAATAATCTATAATAATATCATGGCCCTTGTCTCAACCTGCAATATGGAAATGAATTGATAATCATTTTTAATGAAGTATTTCATAAATGAAGAAAGTCCCACTGATAATGCTGCCTTTAAGCCGGGTAGCACTTAATTATTTATCTCTTAAGTGAAATGGAGCCCAGATGAACTCAGGAGATTTGAGGTCCAGGGAAAAGACATTAATGTGGAGAAAAGAAGTGTTTGTTGTGTCCATTTTCCGTATTATCCTGAGGACCTTATTTAAGTGAATTGGTGAGCATGGTAAGTGTTCATAATTGAGCTCTGTAAAACACTGAGTAATATATATTAATTTTTATTCATTTCTGGACTTCAGCATTGCTGTCAATGCCAGCTGCTTTTGATTAATCTCTAATTGATCTTGAGAAGGTGGTATTGAGCTCTCTTGTTGAATCACTGCTGTCGATATAGGTGTAGGTACACCCACAGTGCCATTACAGAGTGAGTTCCAAGATTTTGACCCAGCTAAATAGAAGATGCATGGATGTAGTTCCAAGTCAGTGGTTTCAAGTGGTTAGCACTGCTACCTCACAGCACCTGGGACCCAGGTTCGATTTCAGTCTCAGGCGACTGTCTGTGTGGAGTTTGCACATTCTCCGTGTGTCTGTGTGGGTTTCCTCCATGTTCTCCGGTTTCCTCCCACAGTCTAAAGATGTGCAGGGTAGGTGGGTTGGCTATGCTAAATTGTCCCATACTGCCCAGGAACGTACAGGCTAGGTGGATTAACCATGGGAAATGCGGGGATATCGGGATAGGGTAGGTGGGCAGATGTGGATGGGATGCTGTTCAGAGGGTCGGTGTGGATTCGATGGGCCGAATGACCTGCTTCCACACAGTAGGGATTCAATAATTCTAAGTCAGGACAATGTGTGACTTGGAGGGGAACTTGCAGGTGGCATTTGATGTTTTCCTTTCTATTGCAAACCAATGCATAAATTGGCCAATCAACAACCTGAATGGTGTTTGAATAATGACACAATTTGTGTTCGTTAAACAATATTGAATCACAAAAGAAAAGATTGTGATCAAGTTATTTTGATCTTAACTGAATGGTTCATTTCTTTTACTTTGTAGAACCAGGCTGAGGCACACTACAAGGGTCATAAACACGCCCGAAAGCTCAAAGCTCTGGAGGCCCTGAAAAATAAGCAGAAAGCCACAGCAGCCAAGGATGATGACATGACACAATCGGTTCACAACCCAGACGATACCATGAGCGATGCAGAGAAAACAGGTTAATGACCCCAATTCTGTTAGTAACAGCAGACTCTGATGCATCTTTTACCTAATCATTAAAATTTAGCGAATTGTTCAATGCAACAACAGTTTCATGTAACTTCGATGTTAAAAGCAGCAAAATAGTCAACAGAAGTTTCACTTTAACAGGGACTGTGTCTGTTGCTTTCCCAGTGTTTACCAACAACACGGCACTCACCTTGTAAATTGTCACCGTTACCACGTTCACCGTATCACTGAATCATGGGGCACATCATCACAAAGCTGTCACTTTGGCAATCAATGTAAAGCAAGAGGTGTGAGACCACCGCTTAGTACCTTGTTTCACAATTATTGGGCGTCGCAGTATAACTCTGATCCTGTGCAAAACTGTATACTAAAGATGTCAGGTGTTTTTGCTTAAAACTAACTAAAGGAATCCTCTGGCTCCTACTGTCATGTTGCTGAATGCAAGTGAAGGGTGTGCTCGTGTGGAAGAATGGACGGTACCCTCTGTCTCCAGATGAAGATGAATAGATACATTTCTGGACACTAAAGGTACCAGGGAAGGTGGGGAGAGAGCAGGAGAGCATTGAGATAGAGGATCGACATGATCATGTCAATTGGTGGAGCGAGCCTTCTGAGCCGAATGGCCTGCTTCTGCTCCTATTTTCTACATTTGTATGCTTCGGTGTTTCCAGTCCATGTGATCCACAATGAAGCACAACTGGCAATACAGCTTGCTGGTTAGTGATATGCTGCAAATACCCACGAGGTCAGTACCCAGACCAGTATGATGGTTGAGTTTACTCACTACAATGTGTGAGTGACTCAGTTCACTGTTTCTAATAAGTAAGTTATTGTAGATGCTGAAAATACTGATCAGCCACGGTAGAGTCTCAGAAATTTATCAACACTGATCAGTTTGATACTTCTGTCAATCAATTGATATCCAATATCTAATTGGCAGTCCCAGTATCACCGCAGATAATTCCAGTTCCCTCTCATAATGTAAAGAATTCACTGGATTATGATAAATTAGTTAGGAATGGATGATTTATTGTGGCATTACACAAGTGGCTTTGCCACAAATGATTGCAACTCTAATGAATTTTTAGCTTAAGAAGTGATCCTATGGACATTTCTTGTTTATTATCCAGGTACTGGGTTTGATATCACATCAGAAATACCCATTACTGTAGTTTTGTGAGTAAAATAATTTAAGGCACAATTTCTCTCAACCACAACTGGACATGTCGAGGCGAACATTATGTTTCTCAGCAGAGGGCTGACATGGAAGGGCTCGGCCCATTAACTCCTGCCTTCTGTCCGCATGGAATAAATGTGTTACTGCCACTTAGCAGACCCAGACCACAGGAGCTGGGGTCCAGCACTACCCCTGGAAATGACACCATAATTTAAATTTGTTAACTTCCTTTTGTCATTCTGTCGATTTCCATCACTGTCCTGGTCTTCTTTTTTCCAGTTACAGTGCCCCACCAGGAGCTGTTTTAACCATTTAATAGTTTATTTTCCAAAAATATTAGCAGCTACCCAGTGTGAAACTGGCCAGTTATAACTGTGTTGCAAGCTTGCATCCTGACCACACACTTTTCCCTCTGTTCTTTTCCAAGTTTGCAGCGTTTATCAGAGTCTGTTTCTTAAGCCAGTTTTCAAATGGCACTCCATAATAAGCTCTGATGCCTCCCGATAATGCAACAAGTAATGTAGTGTTAAGTCATTGTTGCAGCTACCCTCGTGTGTGATGGATCTGAGATTCAGTACTGCAGGCCAGTGCAGAGGGCTAATGTCATGGTGGTGTCAGCTGTAAAGTCCCCCTTGCTCTCAGTATCAGCCTTAATCATTCGTTTGAAGGTACAAAGTTTTTTTTTAGAAACATGTTTAAACATAATCAAACCCTGCCACCTTCTCCATCAGAATCTGCTAACCACGGTTCCTGAGTCGAGCTTTTACCACCCTTGCATTACCTCATTTAGCTGGTGGAAAGGTCTCTCCTGACTGTTCTTGGCACCCCTAGAGTGTGATGTAAAATTGCAGCCGATTGATGTGTCAACAAACACATTTTTTTTTGAAAGATGGCAGGCGAGCAGCTGATTTTGACATCTCCCTGACTCGGGTATATCAAAGACTGGTGTGATGAGGTCAGGAAGGTGACCTATGTCTGGACATAAAAATTCACCCGCATTGGGACAATCCGAAATACACGCGAGCTCTGATTGGAATTTTCATTCATTGGAAAAGAGAATTGATGGTGAAATCACAGAACAGGCAGTGTGATCCTCACTACAGTCACTAAACCTGATTGATTTGTTCAGGGAGATAGAGTCATAGAGCTGTACAACATGGAAAACAGACCCTTTGGTTCAACTCATCCATGCCAACCGAATACCCTAAATAAATCTAGTCCCATGTGCCAGCATTTGGCCCATATCCCTCTAAACCCTTCCTATTTATGTACCCATCCAGATGCCTTTTAGATTATTGAACATAAACGACAGAAGCAGTCAGCTATGCACATTCACTGCTGGGTCAGACAGCTGTGCAAGTTTATTTCTCCAGAGCAGGTAGGTCTTAAACCTGAGGCTTCAGGCTCAGAGGTAGGGAGACTACCACTGTCCCAAAAAAGGCATATCATCAATATATACCCCATTCTTTGTCAGTTCTGAAGAAGTGTCACTGGACCCAAAGTGCTACCTCCGCTTTCTCTCTGCAGATATTGCCAGACCTACTGAGTTTTTCCAACAATTTCTGTTTTTGTTTCTGATTTCCAGCATCAGCAGTTCCTTTTTTTAATTCCATTCACTATCCCATCCATTGAAATTGAATACTGGCTGGCATGTATGACTGGTGACCAACATGCCACCAACCTTTGCACCAAAGCTTAAATTGAATTTCAATTGTAATTTGAATGCAAACCAAAACACGGATTTACCATGTTTATTCACGTTATTTTAAGAAGTATAGCTCTATAAATTTAAAATTGGTGACACTTACTAGCTGTAGGTTTATACCTATTATTCTGTTTAGAAAGGAGCTGGTACAGAAGATACATGCACTTCCCTGAAAGAACCTTTTTTAAAGGCTCAAGTCTGTCCAACAGCACTTCCCTCTGAAACACAAACAAATTGCATTTCCTCCTGCCTGTCTTTAATTGTATTGAACTAGTGAATAAGGTAAAAATCTCTGGCAGAGATAGGTAGAACAAAAACAACAAAATGATGGACTGAATAAACATAAATAAATCCTGAGTATAAGGAGACAGTTAGAGTTCAGCCTGTGCGTCAATAATGAATTTTAAAAACATGTTTGGATGTAGAGGAACGGCTGAGGATCCTGGGATTGTATTCATTAGAGTTTAGAAGGTTGAGGGGAGATCTAATAGAAACTTACAAGATAATGCATCGCTTAGAAAGGGTGGACGCTGGGAAGTTGTTTCTGTTAGGCAGGGATACTAGGACCCGTGGGCACAGCGTTAGAATTAGAGGGGGTCAATTTAGAACGGAAATGTGGAGACAGAGAGTGGTGGGCCTGTGGAATTCATTGTCACGGAGCGCAGTGGAGGCCGTGACGTTGAATGTCTTCAAGGCAGAGATTGATAAATTCTTGATCTCGTGAGGAATCAAGGGCTACGGGGAGAGTGCAGGTAAGTAGAGTTGAAATGCCCATCAGCCATGATTAAATGGTGGAGTGGACTCGATGGGCCGAATGGCCTTACTTCCTATGTCTTATGGTCTTAAAGCCAATTATTGATTTAGCATGGCTTAACCTGTGACAGGTTCTAAGAAGAAGTTTCAGCTATACTTCTCGTTGCTTTTTGTTATACTTCTGTGTTCTATAAGACAACAGGAAGGTGCAGTGTTTTGTGATGGTAAACATTACATTCTGCTGAAAGCTGAATGAGCTATAACATAAATGAATTTGCAGATATTAAATCAAGAAAAGACAGCCAATGGCAGCTTGTGCAGGTTTACAGCGAATTTGAACCACTGACAACAAGAAGTGGATCCATCTGACCAAAGGGCAGCGTTTGATTTGAAGGAGCATTTGGAGGTGACCCCAAACTGTTATTGCTGTTGTTCTTTTTGATGCCAGAGATTGCAGAAGAGCGAGTAGCTATTGACATATTGTATGCTGTATTACATCCTAATTGTACACAGTGCAGGTTAAGTTTGTAAATGGATCAGACATTGAGTGCAGTGGCAAAGCACTGATGAAATAGACTTTTGCTCTGGATAACATGGAGTCTTTTGAGTATTGCAGTGGGTAAATAGTGAATATGCAGCAAATCTCCTGATGTGTGGCTTTTAGACATAATAATGTCCCCTTAAATCCTTTCCATAGTGTGCATACCCAAGAAAGGCTAAATAAAGGTGACGGGGGTGGGGGAGGCGGGGTGGTGGTGTGTGTGGGGGGCTGGTGGCGACAGCCACAGTGCATTCCATGTGTAACAGGATGAACATCACAATTGCAATGTTATTTGTCGTTCCTGCCAGGGCCATAATAGAATAGATGTTTAAAAACCCTTTCCATTTGCTTAGGAACAGGCTTCTGTTGCGCATTATGTGCCAGATCAATTTGAAAATTGTGATGTCCTAAGTAGTCAATTTAATGTTACATTTAGTCCTTTTAAAATACATCAAGTTGCACAAAATCTTCTTGCAAATATGTACCTTTTTGTTAGCTTGAAAGATCACTGGTTTTAACTTTGTAGTGGTGTTCAGAATAGCAGGTGGGGGGGAAATACGATTGCTTAATCCTTTAATTGTTCCTGTACCCACCACAGATAGTTATACGCTTCTCCCTTTGAGAGGAAACATCGCAATCAGTCCCATAGATTTTAGATACTTAATATTTTTATTGTACATCAAAATACTCAAGATCGTTTGCGCATAATTGCAGAGAGCATTTATCTCCATGGAGCAATGTGTAACATCATACCTGATATGAATTGGCCTGGCAATGCGCATCAAAATTGAAAAGGAAATTTACATGTTGTTTGAGGTACCAAAAAATAAATTGTCTGCATTGTCTGTTATAAGACCAGGTAAACATTCTTGTATTTTCTGAATCTTCGTTGAAATACTTCAGGAAAGAATAGCACCACAACATGTAAGTTGAGGCTGTTTAAAGGTTTTAGGGATAATAGATTTTTTTTTGTTTTACCCCTATCACCAAGACTTTCATGTTTCATCCCTCTCTGGCAAGTTTTCACATGGCTGAAACACAACCGGAGAAAGCAGTTTTAAAATCAGAATCATGTACCAATCACTGGTTTAACATGAGAAGATTCACAAGTGATTAACAAATATTAAACAGTGAAAATGACAGCAAGGAACAAAAAGAAAAGGAAAAGGATTAAACAAAATGAATAAGAAACTCGGCAGGTCTGGCAGCATCTGAGGAGAGAAAGATGAATAGAGTTCATGTTTCGAATCCAGTCTGACTCCTCTTCAAAACTGAAGAGAGGTGGAAAAGTTACTGAATTAAACACTAAAAACAAAACAAAGCTGTGGCTGCTGAAACATACAATAAACAGAAATTGCTGGAGAAACTCAACAGGTCCAGCAGTATCGATGAAGAGAAAACAGAGTTAACAGTTTGAGTTCAGTGACCCTTCTTCAGAACTGAAAGCAGCTGGGAAAAAATGGTTATTTGTGTGGATGACGAGGGGTAGTCAAGGGCATCTACATAGATGCTGTGAGACCTGCTGAGTTTCTCCAGCAATCTCTGTGTTTTTGTTTGAAAAATCATTGACTTCTATGCTGTTGAAAAAGACAGATGGGCAAGTGGAACAGAGGGTAGGGTTAATGGAGATTGAAGATTAAAGGAATCACAGAATAAAAGATGAAGAGAGTAGTAATGATTCTAGAGAAGACATTGGCGTAGGTGCTAATATCAATAAAGTCATGCCGTGATTGAAAAGCAAAACTGTGACAAACAAGATGCAGACACTGGGGAGGGAGGGGAAAAATCGAAATGGATGACAGAGTTCATGGTCAGAAGCTATTGAACTCAACATTGAGTCCTGTAGGCTGTAAAGTGCCTAAAGGGAAATGAGGTGCTGTTCCTCAGGCCTGTGTTGGGCAACACTTGAACATTACAGCAGGATTACGTCCACAATGCAAATGTGAGTGAGAGAGCACAAGCAAAAATGTCAACATAGATTTCCCCTCATTAAGATGAAAATGGTAACACACAACTTTAGTATTGCCGAGAAAAGATATTTTTGGTGAAGCTTTACACTTAGCACTCATCAGGATAATTCTCAAGAAATACTTAAATAAAGGGGAAGCACCATTTGTACTGTGTGAGAGGAGAGTGTCAATTGGTAGCAAGTGGACTCTGGTTGCCATGGCAATAGCTCAATCAGTCAGAGGCTAGTCGCCAATCAATCAGCACTTTCATCTCACACTGTAGAACTGTTGTCTTCCCTTTATTTGAGTAATTCTTGAGAATACTCCCGATGAGTGCAAGGGATTGAGCTCCTCTGATGCTGCCTGGCCTGCTGTGTTCCTCCAGCTCCACTCTGTGTTATCTCTGACTCCAACATCTGCAGTTCTTGCTGTCTCTGAGCTGCAATAAAGTTTGTCATTTTTCAGCAATTCTGAATGTATTAAAAGTTACAAAATTCAAATTATTTGCAAACTCTTTATTGACTATCATTTCGACTCCCTCCCCCCCCAAAAGAAGTAAAACTATGGTTACAAAATCCAGTGTCCAGTGTGCCAGAAACACATAGAATTGGAAGCTTCCTGTGTCTACAGACATGAGGCAGATGTAGCACACAATTACATCTGTTTCCTGAGCTCGCTTCTCTTGAAATGGCTAACCATCCTCACATCAGAGGTATTTTCAGGTTGACCATCAGCCTATTTGTCCCCACAATGAACATACATTCCATAGCTATCTAGTCCTGGAGTGGGACTCAAACACAGGGCCTCTGGTTTAGAGGAAGGAATACTACACACTGCACCACAAGACCTCCTTCCAAGCAGGTGCCAAGTTTTGTGAATTCCCAATGCACATAAATGGGTAGCAACAGATGTTGTCAAAATATCTGAGGGTTTATTCCCACTTGAATTTTGGGGCCTCCTCACATACTCCTCTGGTTCTGTTATGCCTCACGTTCTGAATCTTCAAAGGGATTCCACCTTCTCTTTCACCTCAAAACCAATACAAACCGAAAGGAGCAGTATTAATCGGGGTGGGGGGGAAGACCCAAATTTGGACTACCTACCTCAGAATAGAACAACTTAGATGTGGAGGATGATGCAAACAATAGTGCCCAACATTCAAACAAAATAATAAAAATGTTGCTAAAGCTTAACTTTTAAGGGACAATATAGCTAGACTTCCCAGTTTCAGCCCCAACATATCAGGTTTTACAAAGTTAGCTCTTGGGGAAATCAGAAACCTACAGTCCAAGACACCTTATTTTTCAGTCTCTGGTAGCCCTATACCAGCACGAAGACCACTTATCTTCACCAGTTTTCCTGGTGAATTCTGTATTATTCAATAACGTTCTGATTTGAACGGGCCAGGAGGAGTGTGTGCTCTTGATGCCGTCGATCCACAGTTTATTTAAAGCTTGTTAGAGCAGCAAAGACAATAATAACAGAGATATTAGATTTAAGCTTTTGAACTTCAGAATTTTCATATGGATTCCATGGCTCACCAGGGCTAAAATTGCTCCTTGTAATTTCAGTTTGAATACTTGCTTTTAATGGAAGATGCTGACTTTACAATCTGCGGAACAGTATTGAATTTGTAGCATTTTGAAGTCTGAATGACATTTACCTTCTGAAGAACCTATCTCTTCCAGTTAATTTACTTTTCTACATTAACAGTGCTGAGATTCACAATGTAGAAGACAAGATTCCATAATAAGACAAAAGAATCACATACCATGTTTCACCATAATATAGACAAGAGGGAGGCAGATTAAATTAAATCAAGCCATTTTCCATTAATCCACTGAATAGGTGAAAGTAATCCAATTTAAGTTTATCCGCATCTTTGTCTCTGTCAAAAATATAGATACATGTAAAAGGATATATTTTTTCAATCTGTTGTGTTCTTTATTTAATTTACAGAGGATTGTCCAACAACACCAACGGGTGAGAAAACAAAAGGTGATTCTACCTCACTGGTCCAAGTATCAAAAGTATTTCTGATGGAAAATGCTAGCAGCAAGATGTCCGCCACGTTTTCCTGCTCAGAAGCTACGAATGGCAGGTCGGAAAATGACATTGCAACCTCAGTCGTGCACACTGCAGAGATCGTTCGAAGTGAGGGCACCGACAGTGTTAGCTCAGCGCCTGAAAGTGAGAAGGACGGAGAGAAAATGAAACAGCAGCTTTACTGCGCAGTTTGCAAAGTGACAGTGAACTCCGCATCACAGCTGGAGGCGCACAACAATGGTGAGTGACCTCACTGTTTGTGGTCTGCGGAAATGGGCCACGTAGACGACAATAAAAGTAGGTAAAGTCTACGGCAAGGTCATACAGCGCAGAAACAGACCCTTCGGTCCAACTCATCCATGCCAACCATGTTCCCAAACTGAACTACTTGCCTGCATTTGGCCCATATCCCTCTAAACCTTTCCAATTCATGTGCCTGTCCAAATGTCTTTTAAATGTTGTATCTGTACCTGCGTCTACCGCTTCCTCTGGCAGCTCATTCCACACACGAAGCACCCTCAGTGGCTGAATATTACATGCCCCCTGGGGTGTGCTTTTGGCAGAAACATGTAATATTCGGCGGGCGGCTTTGCCAGCAACTTCCTACCTGTCTCGCCCCACCCCCACCCCCACCCACCAAACTCAGCTCAATAATAGAGTGGGCAGGCACCGAAATCAAATGACCATCCGCCATGTCTGAATGAAGTTCTTTGGATCAACTTGTTCAGTGCTGTTATTATCCACTTCTGGAGCAGTTGGGACTTGAACTGAGGTGTCCTGGCCCAGAGGTAGGGGCACTACCAATGCACCTTAACAGCCTTTTGTTGCTGAGCAAATCATTAAGGGTCCACTAAGCTTGTTAAATTACCTTGCCTACACCATAACGCTGGATTCCGTTTCTTTTAAAAATCTGTTTAAAATGACAGGAATTAAGTGGGTGGTATCTTCAGGGGGTGCCCTTTGTCCTTTGGGGACATCCCCATACATACGTTAAATCCAACCCCTCTATCCTCCTCACATGCCTGTTGCTAATGTAATGAAAAGTCCTTGCACCACCCCCGTCCCATCTGGCTCACTTTACCCTGGAATCCATCGGATCTCTATCATGGGTTTTGCCTACAGTCCCAGCAATGTCCACTAGGGAGCTCCAGCACTGCCCAGGCTGCTGGAGCTGCCGGCTAATCAGATTAGCTGGGACATCCTCCCTACTGATGGGCAGAAGTCCTACTCTGCATTAATTTAGCCACCTGCCAAGCTGCATGGACATCCAGGTCCTGTACTATTCTACCCAAAGTATGTTCCATGCATAGTAGGCATCCTGATCTTCATCTCTAAGAGACGTCTGTGGAGGAGACAATGTCCTGGGGAATGGATTGTGAATTTAATGAAATTACTTAATCAAGAAACCAAGATGTTTAAAATAGCTACGCTAATATGCAGTTTACCTTACCAATAGTGTGCCAACTGTATTTTTACTTAAGTTTTTGTCAAATTGATGTGATAGGTGCCAGCATCACACAATGGATTCATTCCTTGGGAAAATACCCCCATTTCCCATGGAATCATGACAGAGAATAAATTAAGTAAAAAAGAAAGTGCTGGTGACACTCAGTGGGTCAGGCACCATCTGTGAAAGGAGAAACCGAGTGAACCACTTTGATGGAAAATGAGTCGTTGCTTTAATGACAGAAGTGATAAGGATGAAAAGCTGCAAATATAAAATAAAGCAAGTTAGTCAATTAGCAGCTCCAGCCATATAGATTGTGAATATAAATTCCATCCTTTGAGCAACTTTCTAAAACACCAACTTACATTGAGCCAAAATTCACAATTTCTCTGAATGGCTAATAATTGGCACCTGTAAAAACTACCTGAAGTATCCAATTCACAAAAAAGAGCATGAGATCTTAAACAAAGAACCAGAACTGCAGAATGAATTAACGTTGATTTGAAATCCTCCTGACAGTCCTTGATCCTAAGAACCTCTTCAATTCAGAACAAAAGCCTTGATTCTGTCATCTTTACACTGTTCCCTTTCTTTGCCATAGTTAGCAACAAGTTGAGAGAAATTTGGAACTGTTGTGCGCAGTATATAGAGATCAAAGAGAGTCCATTCCATTCATTAGAGTTGAGGGCAGGTCACCCTTGTGGAAGTATTTCTACTCAGAAATTAGAGCATAACTTCCATTGACTCCAAAGTAATTGTGTCGTTAAATGTTGTGCCAAAGCTGAGAGCAGGGCGATTCCACTAAAGCAGACATAAAGGAAACAAAGATAAAATGCTTTTCCCAACCTCGTGATGTCTCAAACTACTTTACAACCAACAAGGTATTTCTGAATTATAGTCACTGCTGTAATGCAGGAAACATATAACACAGTGAAACTATTTATGTGTTGACTAGCTCTCACAAACAGCATAGTGATAATGACCAGACAATCTGTTTTTATGTTGACTGAAGAATATTGGTCAGGACACTGGGAAAAGTCCTCCTGCTTTTCTTCAAAATAGCTCAAAGCGGGGATATTTTACATCTGCTAGAGAAAGTAGACGTGGCCTCAGGCTAACATCTCTTCAAAAGGTGGCACCTCAAACAGTGCAGTGCTCCTAAATACTGCTGCACAGTTTGTCCACTGTTATTGGAAGTAAGAATTTCTTGCTTGTCTAGTATGGGAAATAAAACAAATATCCTGACTGAGAATATCCCAGGGTGCTTTACAGCCAATCGGTTATCAATTATTCTGGTTACTGTGAGCGGAATTGCCCAATTCACCCAATTAGCTGATGTAACTACTGGCTGACATCCTGTTCACACTCTCCCCAAGATTTTCCACAGAAGTTGGAGTGGATGATTTGGAGGGCTAGGTTGTAAAGTCTGAAGCTAGACGTAAATCATTTTCTTTATAACATCTTTATTTGCAGAATGCAGTATTACATATCTCTGCCGTCTATCTACCATACAAGTGTCCTAGCAAGGGTTCTGAAAAAGTGAAGAGAAATGTTAACTCTGTTTCTCTGTCCACAGATGCGGCCAGACCTGCTGAGTTTCTCCAGCCTTTCCAGCTTTGTTTCAGATCTCCAACATTCACATTTCAGCGTCCCAGCAGTCTTTACATATCCTCAAGATACTTAATCACTAACTACTGCCCATTTGTACCAAATATCAACAATATAATTAACTTTAAATTTTTAAAAATTAACAACCATCCCACCATGTCATATTGTGGAACTGTACAACTGTCCCTTATTTGGCTTTCTTATAAAATCTCTGATCATTAATGCACAAGGTAGGAACATTTCCAACTTTTTTGAAATGAGAACCATAACATTACTAAAATCACAGATAGCAATGTCTCCCAGTACATTTTAAAAGCAATTCACTTTTAAATCATGAATTGTCTGCAGTTATAAACCAAACTCTGTAGCTTTTCTGTAGCTGTAACATTGGGTTCTTTGCTATGTTCTATTAGCCTAATGCACTTTGTATGGTATGATCAGCCTGTACTGCACGCAAAACAAAACTTTTCATTGTACCTAGGTACATGTGGCAATAATAAATCAAATCAAATCAAAAAAACTGTTATTAAGTCTACATATTTGTTGACAGGGCTAGTGGGTGAATAGTTTTGTTTGATCAATTTGTAAAACTTTTTGTAGCCAGTTTTTCTGTCACTAAAATTAGCAGAGTTAAGCCTGATGAATTGCAATATAATTATTTGATGCTTTATTTTTTAGGGTCCAAGCATAAGTCAATGCTGCAGGGACAGAACAGTCACAGCAGAAGAAGCAGACTGAGACTCTTCCCACGGACTTTGTACAAAACTAAACGCATTGGTAACAAAGGGAGCATCGGTCTACAGAGCAAGGCTTTTCACTGTAATATCTGTGAGATATATGTTAACTCTGAAACACAACTCAAACAGGTGAGTTAAAGTTAGAAGTATTTCTCTCAGGATTTAAAAAGCTAAGACCTTGAATTTTACTTCGTGCATTCATCCAAGGAGTCTCATTACTTACATCCGACTCAGCAATTGACTAGGTAAATGCTGTTTCTCAAGCAGCCTCAGGAGTAGAATTCTTTTAATCTATGCCTTCCTGAAAGCAGATGGAACCTGCTTTGCTTAATTCTAAGCACGTAGCATTAGTGCAGTGAGTGTTTCTTTCTCCACTCACAGCCTGATCTCAGTCCTGCATCTCAACACGTGCTGTTTGTGTAAATAAAGACTTCCCAGCAGTTGCAATGTCACCCACTACATGGGACATGTGCCCTCTATTCCTCCGCTTGTGTCATCCCCCCGACCCACCACAACGATTCCACTGGTGACAGGAGTGGACTTGTCAGCCCTGAACAACTTAACATTTATTACCAGATCACTCTCCGGTGGAGGAAGATCTTCATGATGTTCAAAGAAGTAGTTTTTTTATTCATATGCTGTGGACACTTTTGTTATTCCAAATGTGAGAAAGGCTGGTTGATCGATGGTGGGGAAGGAAGGTCTGGTGACAAAACGAATACACGCAGCCAGGGTTAACAAGCATGGCCCCTCAGATCTGAAGTTCTCTTTCTAAATTCCTCAGCCCTGCTACTTCTTCAAGGAAAACCAATTCAAATAGTAACACTCCAACTTTGATAACCCCTCTCCCACCTCCCTCATCCCTTGTCTATTCTCGCCCTTTTCCAGCTCCATTTCTCAAACTTCCCAATAAAGCACCTCAGGGTGGTTTATTCCAGGGAATATGTTCAAGCTGCTGTTAATCATTTAAAATATTGGACCACTACATGTTGTCATTTCATCTGGGCTGTTAACCACTTGAAACACTCTGATCTTATCCCTTCACCCAAACTACTAACTCCAGCAACACTACCTTGTTGCTCCATGGCAAGGATGTCTTCACTGTCTCTGACCCTAAATTGCACAATTTCACTAACTCAACGCAGCATGTGCTTGCAAACCACTGTACAAACAGGCTTATTTATACTGTAGTGGGTGATTCGACAGTGCGTACCAGAAACCTTCAAACAAAATATACAGAGGCTGACAAGAAAACCAGCTTAATTTGACACCTCCATCCGTCAATTTCTTCCTCTGTCTTTTACAAGCAATTACAAGGGATAAGCACATCTGGGACACAGGAAGTATTTACTCTGAAGCTATATATTTTTAGGAATATGTTCGTTGTTGGGTTGAGGTAATTTTTATACACATTAGCTGTGTTTAATAAATTGGTCCAAAATGTAAGCTTGACGATTTATTTGTGCAGAGTGTGAAGCACAGAGGGAGGTCTTGTTATACAATGGGTAACAGTCACATCTCTGAGCCAGAAAAGCCATGGTGAGCCCCATCCCAGACGTTAATAGCTAAGGAATGCACCTATAAATCTTTGTGATGACAGGCAGTTATTCCTGATCAGCCATGTGATAGATAAAGGGTGTCTGTACCATCACTATCCATGGCTCCAGACTATAACAGTTGTGGCACAGCAACCTGGAATCCCCCCCAGTAACACAGCACCATAGCTGTAAAGCATCAAGATATAGGCTGATCTTACCTTCTAACCCTGGTTCTACTTCAATGGTTGAAGATATCAACCATCTACCAAGCAGCCTGTACTCTAAATCACTGAATGCTGGTCTCTGGATTCAGACCTGCTCTACTGGAAGGTATCTCAATGTTAGGGAAAGATGAGCTGTGTTTCCTTCAGTTTCCACATCCCTGATAGCCAGTGAAATTCATCATCATTCTGATTCCAATTTAGAGTGTTAAACTTTTACTGAGACATAAAACCTGCAAACACTTTGAAGTGAAGCAAAACACTTCAATGATAAATGACCAAGGCGGTTCCTGGTTAAATTATATGTCTGGACTTCTTTCCCTTTTATGGTTTGTTTGCAATAATTTCAGAGCTTTTAACCTTCCACATGATGCACAAAGGTGATGGAGTACTAGCAAAGATTCAGTGCTTACTTGTTAATGATTATCATCCAGGGGGTGCTGGCATTGTGATGCTGTGATACTTTCTCTCATGAAATATAACCAAAACAGGTAGATCAGTAATGAGTCAGAATCCACATGGTACTATAGGCATCTCATTTTGTATTAGAGAGGGACATTTGGTTGTATTGCTTGAAGAGTAGCACTTCCCATTCAGTTGCAGGTGGATCTACCTTAGCCAGAATTCAACCCCCATGCTCTTGGCAGTATATCAGAACTGCACACTAACCATCCAGCCAACTCAGCTAACTGGTCCCAGTATGTGGAAGTAAAATCAATGCGCAATAATTATGGATTAGCAAGCTCAGATTCACAAGTTATTGAATGTGCTTCATTATTGCACATTAATATTGTGATATTTAACGACAGAAGGGATTTGATGGTCAAGTTTGCATCACTGTTTAAAAACAATTTGTGGTTGGAATCTGGGCGATGCCAGCAAGGCTGGCATTTATTTACCATCCTTTTCTCGCCCTGAGGTGATGGTGGTGGTCCTGCTTCTTGAAGCACTGCTCTCCATGAGGTGAAAGAACTCCCGCTCGGCCATTCAGCAGGGAGTTCCAAGATTTTGACTCAAAGACAACGAAGAAATGGCGACATGCGTTGGAATGTCCCAGGAAGAACATCATGCTAATATTTCCTACAAAAATAGGAAATACTTCCCTATATTTGCAAGTGTATTAATGGTAATCTTGCTAAGTTTATTGGATTGGTTGAACAAACATAAAATTGTTCTCTCATGGCCAGAGACAGTGTTTATAAGTAATTATTAATGTACTTTAGTTTTTTACAATGCAGTCATACCTCTGTCAAGAGAGCACAACTTTTTTGAGGGTTATGATAATGAGTCCAACAGTATTAAAGCAGAAGTTCTCATCAGTTCATAGATTTTCCACTGATTTCATTCTCAACAGCACACCCTGTGGGGAAGCGTAAAATCACTGGCAGCAACTATTTGATTTCTGTGTTTGACTGCACATGTGCAGATTCCAGAAATTGTTGTCAGCTTCTGAGGAGTGACTGATGACATTTGCACCATCATTACTACCACAGAATTTCACATTAATGTCCCAGTTAATGTGAAATCTTACAGGTAAAGTAATTTTGAGGCTTGCTCTTTTATAACAGATGTCTTTACCACGTTAAAAGATATGGCGAAAGGCAAATGTTACATAAAAGTTGCATGAAGACAAAGAGCTAGCAATATTAACCTAATATAAAAATACAATGTTAATATTGTGCTTTCACTAAAATGACTGAATAATCTCTTTCTTTCAAGCACTCTGTTTATTTGTAAGTCTGCTTGATTCCCAATACAGCATATGACTAGTAGAAGACATAAGGAGAGACTTACAGGAAAACCATCTAAGCCCAAATACAGTCCTTATACCAAGCTTCAACAGACTGCGGTGTTGGCGGTGAGCACTCTAGTCTGAGTTTGTTTATTAACATCTTTGGAGGATTGAGTAATAACTAAATAGTTCATTAACCATGCTGACTACTTCTTTCACAGAGGCACCAATGCATTCTTAGCATATTACTCCAACTTCGCTGCCCTTCTCAAAATACTGAATGCTGAGCAACCCAGTCCCTGAAAATTTGTTATATCATAACATTTTACAAACAAAAAGATAAACATATGCATTTTGTTGTCTCAAGATTACCCAGTCATCCAGAAGGCCCAACAATTGGTTTAAGTAGAATAAAACACAGAGAATGCAGGAGAAACTCAACAGGTCCACGGAGAGAGAAACAGAGTTAACATTGCAAGTCCAATATATCTTCAGAACTGAAAAAGTTCAGAATTCTGAAGTTATGAACTGTTCTGAAGAAGAGTCATATCAGGTTCAAAATATTAACTGTTTCTCTCACATACAAATGCTGTCAGATTTGCTGAGATTCTCCAGCATTTTCTATTTGTTGTCAATTTCCAGCATCCACAGTATTATTTCATGGCTTAAGTAGAACTGTGCTGTACAAAATAAATTAAGCAACACTTCATTCAGTCTTGCTATTTGCCATTCCTGCACTTTAAGGACTATTCCTCACAACTTTTTTGAAGTCATTACGTAATGGGAACTATGACATAGGTGCTGTATTTTTGATGATAATCTATTATATGAAGATTTCCATGGGCCAGCATTAGAAACTATCCCAGTTTTAGTATTCTGTTTAAACTGCAATCACTTGATGGAATATTAAACTCAGATTTAGAGATTCTATAGACCAAATCAACAAAAAAATGTAATTTCAAATTGAAAATATATGAGAAAAGAAGCAGAAATGCATTTGTTAATATTAAAACAATGCATCAATTCAACATGTACTGAGCAATGCCCAGAAGAGGATAATTGCTTTATTTAGAATATAACTCTTGTAGAATGTCATTTAAAAATTAATCTCTAAATAGGCAAATGTTGTCTCACTTCATCCTCTTGTACCAAGATGATCCCTGCATTGAAAGGGTCATTATTTATGATGTACATAAATCTGCTCTCACATTACCAAGTTTCCCCTCCTGTTGCAATCTTAGAGTTAAGGATGAACTAAAGAACTGCAGTACAAATCTATACTTCATCCTACAAGCTGCCTTTCATGTCCATATTCACACACAAGCTATTGATACGAGGTTACTGGATATAAAACAATGATAACTAAGGGCGAATTGTATACTGAATAGCTAAATACAAAACACAAATGCAAATACGTATTATAACTGATTTGAAGGTGATCTAACTTCCAATACTAAAATCACGTCCTAAAAAACAGTGCTGATGTTATTTTCTCGGAAGGAAGAGCTCTAACAGAAGAAGCCCTTTTTTTTATTTTATTATTTTAAATTGCACAGTAATAGTATTGAAGTTGGAAGTAAAGTACAAGTAAAGTTGAAAAGAAAGTCAGTTTCACCTATACACAGCACTATTATCAAACAATAGCAAACTCAAGTCAGCAAGATATCAGTTAAGAAACCAAGTACCCTTTAAGGAGAGACTTGATATATTAAGGGTGTTTCCACAAAAGCTGCACAGGCTAGGAATAAATTTGTCAGTTTTTTTTAAATGATGAAGGTTTTGCTTTATTTATACAGGGAAATGCTATTGCCTGTGGTTAGCAACTTAGTGACAAAGGGCTATCAATTTAAAATTGTCACAGGGGAAGTGAGTCAAGGGATTGGGAGAAATTGCTTTGTACAGAATTGTTAGAGCATAAAATACTTTGCCACAGGGAATGGCGCAGGCAGAGGCCACAGCATTTTCTGAAGGAAAAGTGGTTAAGTCATTTGAAATAGAAAGAAAATATAGAGCTCTGGAGAGAGAGCCGGGCAGTGTTTCAGATTCACTTAAGCAAGCAGCTAGTACAGATATAATGAGTTGAATGGCCTCCTTCTGTGAAGTAAAAAACATAGGAAACAGGAGCAGGAGCAGGTCAAGAAACTACTTGAGACAGCCCTTCCGTTCAGTAAAATCATGGCTGATTTACTACCTCAATTCCGCCTTCTTGCCCTATCCCTGTATCCCATGATTCCGCTAGTGTCTACAGAAAAAACTTCTATTGGGAAAAGTATGATTGATAACAGTGAAATATCTTAGACAAGATTAAATCAATAAACAGCACTATTTGAACAGTCTTGATGAGGACTAGCCATTACAGGTCTATTTAGCTACAGTATTGGCAGGAATGGTTGAGATGTCTTAATCATATTTGTTTGTTTCCTTTCTACAGACAAAGATGGCTTTTCAGAAGCACCTCACAAAACCATTGGCAGCTGGCTTCTTACCAAATCCTCTAACAGCAGCTGCTGTCTGTGCAATGCCAAACCTTACCCTTCGACCGACTACACTCTTCCAGACACCATTTCTCGGACCAGCCTTCTTCAGAGCCACTCCAGGTCCTCTGAGGGCAACACATACACCATTTCTTTTTGCACCATATTGACTTCAGGGTTCAAATCATTACAGACATTTTGGAAACTAAAAGGGAACTATGCAGTCATAAATGTGAACATTATAAGTTATGCATGGCAGAACTCTGCCTCCTTGCTTAAACATCTATTGTCGGCAGTTTTATACTGCAAATGTATTTAGATGAACTTCATATTAAGAAAATATGGTTTCAGTTACAAAGACAATTACAGAACTGATTTAGATGTGCGTAGATTTCTGGTAGAACCATGGGTTACCAGGTCTATTTTGCACAATATTTTTGTGAGTTCTTTAACACGTGTCAGTTGCTAGTAAAGATATTAAGTGCGAGGGCGTTTTTTTTATACAGAAAAAGAATCAAAAATCTGAAAAAAAGAACACTGAAGAAAAATGATTTTGAAGCCAAAATGGTTGATGAAAAATCAAATAGCACATCACACGGCATACTGCTGTCCAAAGAAGGAAACATGAATGGATAGCAGAAGAGTGGCCCTAGCTCATTGCCTCAGTTGGATAGATAACATGGAGAAAATGAAATGTCAACCCCATTTTAGTTAAGGGTGCCTATTTAATCTAGAGGTTCAGGAGGCAATTTGAACCCAATGCGAAGAAGTACAAAATTGCAGCTGACTTTCCTGTACACAACCCTCGTTCAACAGTGATCATCGTCCGTCATACAACAAGCTCCACAAATGTCAAGCCCATGAGGCTGGAAGTGGATGGATCTGAAATGTTTCAAAGCATTAGCTGATTTGATCCTAATTGGGATGATGAGCACACTGTCTCTATGAACTGAGTTCATTGCTAATTGCTTTTGAAGAGCTAATAAGAAAATACTGGTGAAATACTGGATTAGAAAACCATATATGTTCCAACAATTCAGATTGATAGGTTACCACCATTTTTAATAAATTCTATTTAAAACACCTTGATAACATTCAAAGCGAATTATTTGCTTAAGGCATTATTTTATGGTTTCTATCACACAAGCCGTTTAGTTTTTTGGCAAAGTTCAGAGTTTGTGTTTTAATAATCAATGTTTTCAAAACCTTGCCTCCGTAGAGGCCCATATTTTATACTTAAAAGCGCCAATATTTTGAAGGGACGCATTTAGTAGATTTGAGATTTAGTAAAACACTTCAGATAATGACTTGTAATAACGGCAGTTGTGTAAGCAAAGCGACGTTAAATCCGAAGCAAACTATTTTTAGTTAGACCAAAAGTCATCATTGGACATTCACAAGTTTGTCCCCAAATAGATTCGTTTGTTTGAGGTTTCGAATTTGGTTTAGACATTTCAAGTCACCAGAAAGGCCAGCAAGGATTTTAACATATGCATTTCACCAAAGGAAGTAGCGTTTTATTAGTCTAATGTGGTCTTCCAGCCAATGCTAATTTCTGGATTAGGGGAAGTGTGGATTCATTGGAAACAGCTGTCATTCCATCAACATAACAGTATTGCCTCTGAAGTTATGGATCTGTTTGTCTAACCTCATTTTGCTTGGCTTAGTACAGATGCAGAGAAAGTTGATTTTTTAAAAAATATTTTCATAGATATTGTCGTGCTTTTTACTATGTAGCTTATGTAGGCTGAGACATTAGCCTTACTGAGGTCTGTTATGCGAAGCAATTTTTTTTCTGACAGCCTCCACTGTTGATTTCTAAAATTATCATTTTGTTACAAGAATATGACTGAGCTAGATGGGGGACCCTTTGGGTGCAGTGGTAGTGCCCCTATCTCTGAGCCAGGAGTCCTGGGTTCAATTCATATCCTGTTCCAGAAG
The DNA here is from genome assembly GCA_024137785.1 of Ginglymostoma cirratum. Lineage (NCBI taxonomy): Eukaryota > Metazoa > Chordata > Chondrichthyes > Orectolobiformes > Ginglymostomatidae > Ginglymostoma > Ginglymostoma cirratum. The sequence continues at coordinate 2,954,218 of JAHRHZ010000056.1, read as the reverse complement.
CATGTAGTAACATTTATGAACAGGTTGATTAGAGCATACCTGCAAGTGTGCTTGGGCTGTTGGAGCACAGTGGTAGTGTCCCTGCCTCTGAGCCAGAGACACTCAGGTTCAAGTCCCACCTACTGCAGAAATGTCATAACATCTCTGAACAGGTTGATTACAAATGTGCTTTACACATGAAAAGCCAGTTGGTTTCATAGCTCTCATTGTTATAATCTTGTCGTTGTGTAAAACATGCAAAAGGAGTGGTGTGTCAAATAAGTGGACTAAGCACCATCCTTTCCATACCTTCTCGTCAGTTGTTTTAAGTGAACACTATCCCACTGCTCCGGATTCCCTGCGACTTTCTTAATGTGAGATTGAAACAAACAAACACTGTGAATATCATCCTCATTATCTCAGACTTCCCACTGTGAATATCATTTTACCAAAAACTTCAAAATGTCATTGGTCACTGGGTGATACGTCTTTTGTGTCTGTATGTTGTTAACTGTTTGGAATCATGTGACTACATACCGCCATTTGGTTAGGGAACAATCCAGGATTGCAGATAAATCCTCTCATGTTCTCTTTGGGCTGTCACTTCTGTGATATTTACAAATACAGTAACTGCTGAAAAGTATTTTGATAATAGCTATTTTTCTGTCAATGTCGGCTGCCACCAGTCCATCAATCCCCCTGGAAACGCTCTTATCATATAGATGAGTGAACACTCGGTTGGAAATGTAACATTTCAAATTTAATAAATCAAATGCTGGTCTTCCATAAAAGTCACCTTTATTTTTATCTGCAAAACAGCATTGCGGTGAAAAATGAAAATAGTCGTGTTTCTTTTATGCTGCAGTTCCTTCCAGCATTGCACCTCAACTTTGAACATGGAGCGGTATGATGCACAGGGTACATAGAGGCGAAATATCCTAACATATGACCAATAGGATGGGAGAAAGACAATTAATCCACTATGTCTCTATTGCCAATGATTTGGATCATGGCTGATACTGATTGTCAGGTTGTTCTCTTTGGAACAGAGGTTGACTAAGGAGATACTTAATTAAGGTGGAACAATTATGAAGGTTCTTGAAAGAGTGGAGAAGAGGGATGTCTTTGGTTGAGGGTCCATTAAAAAAAGGGAGGGCAGGAATTTAAGATGGGAGGTTTAGAGGGGAATTGAGAGGAAATTATTTCATGATGGTGGGGACCTGAAGTTTCTTGAACGGGCTGTAGAGACAAATGTCCTCGTGAAATTTTACCAAAAAAAAATACTTGGAGCTGCCAAAACCAACAAAGTTATGGATCAACAGGCCAAGCAGCGTCATAGGAGCAGGAAAGCTTGACGTTTCGGGCCTAGACCCTTCAGG
>JAHRHZ010000056.1:2940167-2952460 GCA_024137785.1 Ginglymostoma cirratum | reverse complement strand
TCATTTTTCTGATGAAGGGTCTAGGCCCGAAACGTCAAGCTTTCCTGCTCCTATGATGCTGCTTGGCCTGCTGTGTTCATCCAGCCCCACGCCTTGTTATCTCGGATTCTCCAGCATCTGCAGTACCTTTTATCTCTGAAAGTTATGGATCAAATGCAGGAAGCGGGATCAGGCTGGATGGATACTTAAGTCTACTGGGTCAGGACACAATGCACCAAATGGCCTCTTTCTATACTACAGTTCTAACTCCATCTACCTTTCTTGGGTAAAAAGTATTAAACATGAGGTCTCAGCTTTGACATTGTAGCAAACATGACCTTCCAGCTAATCTCCGCGATCAGTACAAAGGCAGTGCTTGGCTTGGTCAGCTGTGACAGTAGCTGTCACATTGTGGCATACACAGAGAACAAACAGTCAAAGCATCTCAGCTGGAACAAGTAAAGGTGAGTCAATGATAACACCATGGAAGCACTGATTTTTAATTCCTATTTTAGACGTCAGAGCTTATTTGTAATGTGATGAATACATTCTTAATAAAGCACAGATTTTTTTTGCCAAAGCATGGGTGAGCCTGGAATGCAAATATTACCCCAGGCTTCGCTAGCTCCCTGTGCCTCTACCATATTCACCTCTAAGAATAAGCACAAAGGGCTTGTTACAAAGATTAAGGCCAAACATTTTCAGTCACTTGCCCCTTACCATAGTCCACCAGGCCAACCTCTTCTGAAGATTTCCAGATACCTAACCTCTCATCTTCCTCTCATTTCCTTCCTATTTATCCTCATGCTCACTCCACATTCAGCTTGTCCATGAAGCCTACTTCCTGACCCAGAGATAGCATTGCTCTCCTTTCTTCCCACCCGCCTGCCATGATAATCTCACTCGCTGACCCCTCCCTCAAAGCTTTCCAAATGCTCCCTGACCCAATGTACCCCACACCAGGATCCATGGCATCTTCTTTATTGGCCTCTGTGCAGAACCAGCAGAGCCCATTCCCGAGGTTGTGGCACTGTCAGTGATCCCGAAGGAAGGAGAGGGGTGAAAGTCCAGTAACTATACAATATAGTCAGACTGTGGTGTGTTGTGCTGTGCGGAGCAGGTTCTTATCTGGTCAACCATTGAGTATCCTTCGGGGTTGGTGGGTCGGGGTGTTGTGTGAGCAGTCTGCCCTACCCCCATTGCAAGTTTCAGCCCAAACCTCAACCCCAGACAACAGTCAGCTCCAGTGTGTAAGAAATGTGCCACACAGAAACGTTTGAGTCCTGGCTGTACACAGTGTAAGTTCAAACTCTTGTCAGGACATTCTGTCTCAGAAGCAGCCCTACAACACCAACCTTGTAGTTAGACTGATCACAGCCTTGCTGGTTTGTGCTACATTCAACCCTATGCTGTTCTGGCTTCATGGGTTCAGTCTCCTGAGAGGTCTGGGTGCTGGCCACATGCACCACATTCGTCAACTTAGACTGTCCCTGAGTCAGCTGCATCTCGGGCTCTGCCTTAGCTACCAGTGACCAGCTCCAACAATCTCTTTCATTTACAGACTAGTGTAGAAAATTCTGATGATGGTTCTCTGATTCAGTTCCTCCATTCTTCTCAAAGCTTCAATAGCATGTGCCTGTTGACGTCAGGGTTATATCATTGTGTACACCATCATCATTTACATATTCAATCTGACTATATACCACTTCAGTAACAACTGAGTTGCAGCAAAGTGCAAGTTTTAGTACCCACTGTGTCATTTAAATGGGACAGAACTCTGAAGCTCCTTGTGGTCTCAGGACAGTGTCTTTGATCAGGAGAAACAGATGCACTGTTGATGTCACATCTGAATTTGACCATGGTTAAAAATGACCTTCAAGGTTCCTTCTGCCGGTTTTTTTTTCCAATAATTATCTTGACCTGACAAAAATCTGACAGCATAATAGCTCATGAAAAGATTGATTTCAATGCGCTTTTCTTGAGAGATTAGCCTACGTCCTTGCAAGACCACAGAAACAGCTTGTGAAGGATGAGTTTGCTATTCGTAAACCCTTGCTGCATGTCAAATACCAATACTTACTCCTTCACTTCAACTCAGAATATTAGAGAGACCCAGGAAATGGATACAAATTAGTTAAAAGGCCAGTTCATATTCATACACCAACGAAGTCTAATTTCTGTGGAGCATGTTCACCTAACTACATATTTTAGCACAGAGTTAGACAGTGCACAGTAAAGTCAATCTTATTCTTGTCTCATAAACAGGGAATAAATTTTGGCAGCACAAAATAATTCCTTAAAACAAAAGCTCCAGCTTCCCTTGGCTAGCCAGCTGGTTTTCGGCTTGTTCCATAAGTTAAACGTGAAAGACATTGATCAACTCTTGTCCACAGTTCAAGGGGTGACAGTTATGAGTGCTATTAAATGAAAATATCCCATAATTGAAAAGGAGACATGATGGCACAGGAATCACGTTTTAAAAGTATTGCCAACTTAGTTTGCTTCTCTTTAAATACCTGTCACAGACCAAGCCTTGAACAGGGGATTTTTGCAACTTTGAAGGGCAAGGTATTCAATGGAACAAACACAGAGAGTGCTGGAGAAACTCAGCGGGTCTGTTAGCATCTGTGGAGAGAGAAACAGAGTTAACATTTCAGGTCCAGTATGGCTCCTCTTCAGACTAGTCTCACAACATTAACTCTATTTCTCTCTCTCTCCTCTGAGGCTGCCAGACCTGCTGAGTTTCCTCTGTGTTTGTTTCAGAGTTCCAGCCACCACAATATTTTATTTTTAATTCAAGTTCATAGAATCCCTACACTGTGGAAACAGGCCCTTTGGCCCAACAAGTCCACACTGACCCTCAGAGCATCCTACCCAGATCCATCCCCCTATAACCCACCTAAGCTACACATCCTGAACACTATGGGGCAATTCAGCATGGCCAATCCACCTAACCTGCACATCTTTGGACTGTGGGAGGAAACCAGAGCACCCGGAGGAAACCCGCACAGACACGGGGAGAATGTGCAAACTCCGCACAGACAGTCGCCCAAAGGTGGAATTGAACCTGGGTCCTTGGCACTGTGAGGCAGCAGTGCTAACTACTGAGCTGCCTTGCCGCCTGGATGGTTGATGGATTTACAGTTCAAAAGCTGTGCTGCAGCTTTCTCACCTGTCTTCTAGGTTTTCAAACTAGGGATCATCAAGATCGTCATTCTTCTTATCAGATTTCTGAATCTCTCCCCATTTGTTGGCTTTCTGCATTGGCAGCATTGATTACCTTCAGCTAGCTGAACCTCTCTTTCGGATATTCACGCAGCAAACCATACAGCGACTTAATATTTGCAAGGGATATCGCACATTTAAATACTGTAGGGCATTGACAATTAGACCTTACCACTGAGGGGATAAATAGAACCACAGAATAATTACAGCACAGATGCCATTCAGGTTGCGATTTCCTCTGCAAGATCAACTCAGATAGTCCCACATCCCCAACCATTCCCATAGCCCTTCCAAATTGTTACTCTTCAGGTGCTTCTCTAACCCATTTTAGAAAGCCCCAGCACACCCTCAGGCAACCAATGGCTACATACACAGGTTTACCCTCATGTCACTGCTGGTTCTTAGGCCAATCACCTTAAATTGATGCCCACTGCCACCAAGGGGAATAATTTCTCTCTCTCTCTATACTGTCCAAGCCCATCTAAATGTTGAGTGCTTTGACTGCAACTTCCCTCAAAATTTCCTCTGAGAAGAACAAGCCCTGCTTCTCCAATCTATCCATGTAACCAGAGTCACTCATCCCTGGTATTGTTCTCATCCATCTTCTGTGCACCCTCTCTAAAATGTTCACATCCTTCTTAAAGTGTGGTGTGCAGAATTGAACACCATAATCCAGTTAAGGCCAAACCAATATTTTGTAAAGATCCAACATCACAACCTTGTGTTTGTACTCTGATGCTCTATTTACAAAGCCCAGCATCCCATAAGCCTTTTTAACCACTTTCTCAGTCTGCCCTGCCACCTACAACAGGTTTTTGTACATTTACCCCCTGGGTTCCTGCAGCATCTTCTTAACTGTGCCCTTTATTGCCTTATCCTCATTCCTACCAAAATATTCCACTTCACACTTCTCCACATTAAATTTCATCCACCATGGGTCCGCCCATTTCACATTGTCTCAGCTTAGTTGTAGTTCCAAGTGAAAAACGAAACAGGTTGTATAATTTATGGTCTCACAGTGATCAAGCTTCCTTTGATTAAAATAAAGGACCTCTGATTTACATGCTTTTAAAACTTACCATCACTATTTTATAAACATTGCACCTTGATCTTCCTCTTCATCAACCTTGGTGAAGCACAGCACTATGATCCTTGACCCTTTCCCAAGAGTTCTTATTTTTTGAAGGGTATATATTTCCTATATCATGGTCCAGATAAAGACCTCGGGGTACTAATAGTTGGCTGAAATAGAGTTATTTTATGTGGAGCCTGTGGATGTAAGAACATAAGAAAAAGGAGTAGGAGTCCTCTCAGGAACTACAAGCCCCTCATGCTCACTCCATTGTTCAACATAATCATGGCTGCTCATCTGCTTCAACTTCACTTTCCCTCCCACTCCTCATATCCCCAATTCTCTGAGAGGTCAAACATCTGACCACCGCTGCCTCAAACATAATGATGGGACTTCCACAACTCTGTGGGATGAAGAAATTCACCATGCTTTGAGAGAAGAAATTTCACCTCTTCTCAGTACTCAGTCCCTGATCCTGCAACTGTCACCCTGACCTCTAGATTCAAAGCAATGGAAGTAACATCTTCCTGTCTAGCCCAAAAAGCTAATTCAGAATCTTGTATGATTCAATGAGATTGCCTTTCATTCTTCTAAACTGCAGAAAGAACAGACCCATTTTACTCAACCCTCATCCCAGAATAACCTTGTCATCCCAGGAACCAATGTAGCAAACCACCACCAACGCCTGTATGTCCTTCTTACATATGGAGACCAGAAGGATATACAGCACTCTGGGTGTAGTGGTCTCACACAGCCTGTACTGTTGGAGCAAGATGTCCTTACTGTTTACCTACTATATGCTGTTTGTGATTGGAAGAAGGTATCTGTCTCGAACATTCAGTCACGCAATATATATTTTGTACTTTGCGTCTTCTGTTGGTGCAAGAATGCAGGGAAAGTGGTTCAGCTTTGAGTGGCCCTCACCACAAAAATACTTTGAATAATCCTCCAAAAAGTTATTGAATTCGATTGAGCTCCCGTTCATCCAGAGCAGCGCAAGAAAGACAAGCACTGTCTGCAAAGACAGCTGTCAGTGTGATTTTGAGATAAGCACAGGAATATGTCTACTGTCCTGGCCAATGTCAACCCCTCAATCAATGTCAAAAAGTGCAAAAGGTAAAAACAGCTAATCTGATCACTATCACACTGTGTGGGAGCTCGCAGTGTGCAAAGTTTCTGTTGCACTGTTCACATTAAAATAGTGACTACACTCCTAAAATATGCTGAGGCATCTGGTGGCCATGAAAAATGCTCTGTAAATGCAAGTCTTTCTTTTCATGTAGATGTTTGTGGGTGATGTCAGTTAGCCACAATGCCTTTTGGCAATAGTGTCATGGCAACAATTCAGGTAGCCTCAATGAGTGAGTAGACAGTGTCATTACCAAAGGGTTTAAAAGACATTGAAAAACATCCACAGTAATTAAATGGAGAGAAAAGTGAGCAATGTAACAAAAAGAAATACAATACCCCCTGGCTTCAACTAGTTTATAAACTGGGAGACAGAACTGTCCACATTTAGTGTTATGGATTGTCAACTAATCAGTAGGCTACTGTTTAATTGAAATACTGCTTTGAGCAGAAGTCTATTACCAATATTGCTATTTGGCTTCAAACGTTTGCCAGTGTTAACAACTTTAAATAAGTGAGCAAATTAAGAGCTGAATGGAGCGAGTCATTCTTTACACCATAACAGGCTTCTGGTCCCAGGAAGTATAGTGAGACACTTGTGACACATTCTTATGTTGTTACTTGAAATCCATCAAGAACCATCGTTTAAAGTGAACAGGATGAAATACCAAGTGATAAGCAATTGACAGCTTGCAATTTCTGCGCTGACAGCAGCCATTATGGGGCAACAGAGGCACCAGTTAATGAAACGCTTTTTTAATGGAGATATTCACATAAAGGATGATTGTCAACGGGGACCTCTTGATTAGGAGATATCCATTAATAGGAGCTTGTCTTTCAGACATATATCATCAGCGGGAATATTTCTTCAAGGTTTGTGACTGGCACATTCCAAGACACAAGGCTCTGTGTTGAGGGATGCAGTAAAGCTTAGGGTAGCTGCCACATGAACACAATGGGGACGGGCCACAAATACCTTTCAGCCCCAGTGCACAAAGGGCTAGTAACTTGGAGAATGCCTCAGGCTGTGTATTTGTCATTGAATGTATTTAAATATTTGTATGGTGGCACCAAAAAGTGCTATGGATAGAAGCTGAATATTATTACACCTCTCATCATATCCAAGTTGAAATGCTTTGTAGAGCACTTTTCAAATTTGATGACCAATTTGAGGGAGGAATAAAATATTCATTCAAAACTTAAAGTTGATCACTCAACGGATGCCTGAAAATTGGCAGTGATCAATTCTCTATAAATTCACTAAGATTCAATAAAAGGGACCATTGAAAAGGGATGTTCCTGTTTGAACGTTGCCATGTTAGTAAGCATGACTAAGGATATTGGAATGCAGTTGTTGACTGGAGGACAGCAAATAGTGTCACTGAGTATCAGAGTGGTCTGCTGTATGTAGGTGTGATTTAAATCCCCATGTAATTTCTTGGCAAAACAGCTTATGTCATTCACTGATCGCACGCACTGACACAATCTTTGTGTGTATTTGTGAGCTGAAATATTGAGGTCAGCTCCTGTGGCCATTAACATGCATTTATTAACAGGAAAATGAAGACGGGGTATTAACTTATACTCTGAGTATTGATCATCTTCTATATTGCAGTCTACCGTAGTTGCCGACACACTCCGATTTGACACGTGGCTCAAGTCAATTTATTACACGGCAGATTGAAAGTCACAGCCACAAGGCATGTTACCTTATCCACTTCAGTGTTCCCAGCTAGAGATTTTCATTGTAGTTCATAGATTGCTCTTTGATGCTTGATTATTATTCCAGATAATGACAAGGCAGCTAAGTTATCTGAGCTCCCAGGTCAGCCCTGAAGCCTAGGTGCAAGGCACTGTTTTCATCTCTAGTTGGTAATTGCTTTTAATTGTAGGTTGGTATGTATCAGTAAGGATGTGCAGGGGGTAATACAAGGGCTTTTTTTTGTGATTTCAAGGAATGGTCCTTTGTTGGTTTTATGTGGGCTGTAATTTTGGAATTAATGATCCAACTGAGAAAGGGCTATAATTTTTCTATCCCCTGCTATGTAATCAGGATGTATTGTAAATAAATGTAATGTGAAAAGTTGATGCAGAAAAGTAGGATGTCAGTAAGGATAACAATGGGCAATAGACATGACTGTGCCACATTCTCCTGGTCTTAAAAATGGACAGAAAGTGTTGATACGTTAGTAAAGATTGGTCGTCTCTGAGCCCTAAGCTTCATGGAATTATTGTCATTATTGTGACTTTTTCTGATTTGCATCATCATTGAATCCCTACAGTGTAGAAACAGGCCCTTCAGCCCAACAAGTCCACACCAACCCTCCATAGACCATCCAACCCAGACCCATCCCCCATATCCCCACCTAATCTACACATAGGGCAGCACGGTGGCTCAGTGGTTAACACTGCTGCCTCACAGTGCCAGGAACCCAGTTTTGATTCCAGCCTTGGGTGCCCCTCTGTGTGGAGTTTGCACATTCTCCCCGTGTCTACCCATTGTGTCCAGGCATGTGTAGGTTAGGTGGGTTATGGGGGGCTGGGTCTGGGTGGGATGCTCTGAGGGTCGGTGTGGACTTGTTAGGCCGAAGGACCTGTTTCCACACTGTAGGGAGTCTATGAAACCCCTGAACACTATGGGCAATTTAGCATGGCCAATCCATCTAACCTGCACATCTTTGGACTGTGGGAGGAAACCCACACAGACATGGGGAGAATGTGCAAACTCCACACAGTCAGTCATGCAAGGCAATGGTTTAACATTCAGCATTAAACACTTAATTCCAGATTTTTCATATTGAATTCAAGCTCCAGCATCTGCCATGGTGGGATTTCAGCCCACGTCCCCAGGCTTCTGGAGAAAGGGCCAGATCCGAAACATCAGCTTTCCTGGTCCTCTGATGCTGCCTGGCCTGCTGTGTTCCTCCAGCTCCACACCTTGTTATGTAGTACGATCAGGTGTGCACTCAGGTAAATTAATTTTAACCAGTTTTACGAAACAGAACTTGGTACACGAGAGAGAGAAGGGGAAATCCTGTCTGACACCCTACATACTCAAGTTGCTGCTTCCATTTTTAGACACCGCCATGACCTCATAACAGTCCTTAATTATTCCATTTTACCACACAATACAGCTGAAATGCTCATTAAAACACAGGACAGCTCTTCAGGTTGAATCATTCCTCAAGTAGTTCATCTGCTAGTTTAAACATGGCATATTGGTGCCTTTGTTTGGGCTCCTATAAATTGGTAGGCTTTGAGTTTGGGCTTCCACTTCCCATGTTATCAATATCAGCAGACCCACAAGGGAAAGCCAAGAAGAACAGAAGGTCAGCAACCTTCACACATGTCAGAGGAACACTGGTGAGGACTTTGAGTCAGGTTCCACTCCAGCCTAGTGTAGCGAACTCTCCCACAATGGCCTGGACACTACTAGAATTGGCGTCAGTCCTCCAGTGGCCAAAGGCTGCTGGTGATTATTTTAGAAAAAGCTGGTAAGATGCTCTTTGCCAAGAAACAATTTTGCCGAGGTCAGATGCATGCTCAATGCCAGCCTGTTTGTAATCTTTCCCATAAAATGGGCTCCCCAAAATTCAACATTCTCTTTAAAATGTTGAGCACTTCCAATTTCTGCAATGTGTGGTATCAATCCATCATTCCTGTTTGACTTGTGAAGCTTTTGATCTTTCATGGATTACAGTTGCTGTCTCAGAGTTAACTTCTCCAGAAACTACAGTCAAGTTTTATTCTTGCTTAATTGCTGACAGAGCTTGTTCCAGTTCTGAAAAGAGGTCATTGGGCTCAAAATCTTAACAATTTTTTTCACCACGGGTGCTACCAGACCTGCTGAATTTCTCCAGATTTTTCTGTCTTTGTTTTGATCCTCAAGCGATTTTGAGTGGTTCAAATCTTCTTGGCATTTGCTGCTTTGATCCTAAAGAGTTTCAAATTTATTTTGAAGCATTTGGTTTTACTTTCTAGATTCTTCTAATTCTATCAAAGTTATAGCTTTGCATTAATTCAGTATGTAGTCTTCTTCATAACTTCCCCTATTAATTGTCCAGACTCAACAGCAATTTTTTTTTTCCACGGAAGCCTGGACTTTAGATTTGTTGCTTTAGTCATTGTTTGGTTCCTCTACACCATGCTTAATTTCTTACATTGCAGCATAATTGCATTTATTTTTGAAGGGATTGTCTCATGAGTGAATTACAACTCCTTATTGTGTATGCTGTACATCTCCATGTGCTTCTGTGAATCAGTCATTTTCACCAACATTGCTTTGATGTAATGCCATTATTTCTCTAGCTGTTCCTGCTGAGCCTGATCTGTTTGCCTGTGTTCGTATTAATCTTTTTATTGGATTGATGTGAGAGAACTTGTATCACCCTGCTTCTTTTCTTTCTCTGCTAGCTCTTCATTCACATTTATGAACTAAATGGGGGTATTGGCTGAAGACTTCACCATCTTTGAGACAGTAAGATTGGTTTTCTCCTGTGTCAATTGGTTGTATTTCATTTTATTGTTTTCCACAAGCCGAGATTTTAGCTCCATCAATTCAAAAGAAAGTGAAGTGTTCCATTCTTCTTTCACATTCACTTTTTCCAAAAGTCTGTTGCATTATCTGTTGTGTCTCTTATTGTTATGGATCAGACCAAACTACCTCAAAATATATTGAGAAGATAGCCGATACCCCAAGGTTTTCTTATTTTTAAAGGCAAGCGTAAGGCATTGTGTTCCAGATGCAATCAAATTATTCGAACTATCTGGCTTGAAGCAAAACATATTTTATTGTTTATGTTATAGCTAAAATACAAACAAAGGAAAGAAGAATTAGAATAGCTTAACTCTAACAGAAAGCTTAACCAAGTAATAAATTATTTAACTACTAAAGAGCAGCTGTTCCAATTAAGTAACATCCCTTAAACACACCCTTGGCAATATGAAATTCAGTAAAATAGTTTGTCTCACATGCAATTCTAGCAACAGCAAGAGAACCCAAGCTTTTATATGTAACAGAGAGAGGAACAAAAGCTTCCATATCCAGCCTCAAGCCCCCAGCAATTATTGAAAGTTAAACTAAAATTCTGGTTCTGTGGGAGTTTTGACCCCAGCCTTCAGGCTGCTTCTCTTGTTCCAAGTTAAGAAAAAAACCAAGGCCTCATAAGTTTTTTACTTTATTGCCTGGCAACAGCTCACTTGTCACCTCTGTCACAACCTTTCTTCATTAAAAAAACACCAGAACAAAATGCACCTATTAAAGCCATAGTATTGTCACGTCACATTTGACTAAATTCAAGGATTGTGACTAGTGCAAAGTCATAGCATGCTGGTATACCTTCAATTGCCGATCCTATAGCATCGATGTAGTACACCTGTGAAGTTCAGGTAAATGGACCGTTGTTAGCTCTCCATTTGAAAATCACAGAATGAGCCTTTCTTTCTGTACCTTCTCTCATAAAGTGGAATATGTATTCTGTAGGTTTCTGTTTAATTAACACAAATTCGAATTGACCAATACAGAACTTTAATCTGGCTCTGAATTGATCTCCTAATGTGGCCCATATTTTTTGGTGTCTCTTAGCTCTTTAGTTGCTAATCCTGACCTTTTAAATCTTTTTGGATATTTATTCCCATTGACATGCAAATTTAATGGCTTGTACTTCTACACCAGACACTCCTGATTCTAGAACCACCAGCATTTTAAATTCTGTTAGGAGGTCTGCTGTGTCCCAATTTAAATTAGTAATTTTGGGATTTTCTGACAATACACCTTCAAATTCCTTTGCTCGTTATCCCTCCAAGTATACAGTCTGACCACTTGCCTTTTTGAAGTAAGTTAAACTGGCCTGTTGTTAGGGATTTGTCTGTTTACCAAAAAGCTGTTTGCAACACTCTCCAATGCAATAATGAACAAAAATTTCTTGGGTTGCCTCATGCACTTTGACATGATTTCAGACTTTCTACCATACATTTCACATATAAATCAATGTGCTTACTGACATCAAACAGCATAGGCCTCATCGGTGTGATCGTTTCCACCAATGTTCAGGATGTCAAGGTAACGATATTGGTCTAATAATCAGTCCGTCTTCAAGGATCGATTAACCCTGTGGGTTGGTCCATCTAAAACAGTGAAACACATTATAAGTTATGAAGCCGACATCACAGCAAATCGACAGATTTCTGTGTACATGTCTTGCAAATCAATAACAGACAACTGTCAAGCAGATTGCAACATGGTAAACACACAGCAGATGAAATATTTAACAGTGAACTCTCTTAAAGACAAGATCAAAGTTAAAACAATTCAGACAGGATCATGGAATTAATTCTCCTTTGGACAGTACTTAGCCTTCATCCTAAGTGGAGGCCAAGCACAAACAGCAGAAGGAGTGTGTAAAAACTTAAGCATCCCACCCATTCACCTCTGCAAATCCCACCTGTAGCAGGCTGGATCCAGCTTTGCATGTTGAGTTACTTCAGGAGCTACATCTCCAGAGTGACCAGCCATCTCAGAAGAAGAGGAGGAGAATATCACTGAAAGGGATTCTTTGCTAACTATCACACTGCTGTTGGTGGAATTATGTGTCACAAATTGGCTTCTTCCTCTTCCTCATCTACAAGCTGCCGTCATCCATTACCTCTGTCTCAGATAGCCATTGCCGTACAAGCTACAGAGTTAATCATCTGAATGATTGTAGCCATTGTCTTCAGCCTCTGCCACAAACTCCATGCCCTGGAAATTGATTCCATCCATCCTCACGATCATTATTTATATTGGAGAGAGATAGTAAGAACTGCAGATGCTGGAGAATCTGAGATAACAAGGTGTAGAGCTGGACGAACACAGCAGGCCAAGCAGCATCAGAGGAGCAGGAAGGCTGAC
>JAHRHZ010000056.1:2838693-2939767 GCA_024137785.1 Ginglymostoma cirratum | reverse complement strand
GACGTTTCGGGCCTAGACCCTTCCGAAATGTCAGCCTTCCTGCTCCTCTGATGCTGCTTGGCCTGCTGTGTTCGTCCAGCTCTACACCTTGTTATCTCATTATTTGTATTAGCTTTGGCTTCATGCTGGGCATTCATGAGTTTTGCTCTGTCCCAAGAAACCAATACAATCGCAGTCCTGACTAAGTGCCAAGGACTGGCTTCAAACTCTTTGAAGCACTTATGTTGCTTTCTATTGGTTGTCTGACAGTAGTTGGAGGCCCAAAACCTGGTCTTTCTGTGAAGCAGACAGATGGCCATGCCCAGATTCTCTGTACTGAGCTTAGATCTGCTGGACCAGCATCCAAATTTACACTCATCAATAAAGACTGGAGCACTTCCAAACAATAAGGACTTGGTTCCAAGTTAATGCTGAATAATCAGTTTTCAATACTTGCAAACATAACTTCTGGGGATTAAGAGAAAGTGTGAAGCTGAAAGTTTATGTTCTGTTGCAATCATGCTCACTCCCAACATCTAATCAAATCCAACAGCCACACTTCCAGACTAAATCTTCCAAACCCAACACAATGCAAACCCCGCAACCAGTTCCCAATAATCACACATGAAGAAATCTCATTCCCAAAGCTCTCAAGCTCAATACCCTTTATCCTACATTACAACAGTGACTGGACTTCGGAAGTACTTCATTGGCTTTGGGACATCCTGAGGTAAGTTGAGAATATCCTTCACTGAAGCTAGGATGACCAGAGGCCCCACTAGAAAAAGTCTCTGTTCTCACTTCTCACTTCCATTACTATAGCTATTTCAGCAAAAGTGCAAGATGGAGAAACCCGCCATGAGACTTTCCCAGAATCCTTCAGTTTCCAACACAGTCATTATCTGTGTTTCAGGCTTTATTTCCCTTTCAGTGGAAGAGCAGCAGGCATTCATGGTACAGCACTGGTTGATGCCAGCTACTTGGGTTTTTTTTCCATCTTTATTCTTTCAGGTGGGCATCACTGGCAGGGCGGGCATTGACGATCTCTAATTGCTCTTTCAACCAAGTGAAAACAACAGGTAAGAGTCAACCACTAATGCTGTAGGACTGGAGTCAAATATAGACCAATAAGGTATGAGTGAACCAGATGGGCTCTCAAGTCAAAAAATGATGCCTTCACTGTCACCAGCTTCCAATTCTGGAGATTATTATTTGAATTCCAATTCCATGCATTTGAAGAGCTGTGGTAGGGATTTGAACCCATTTTTCTCGATAAACAGCTTGAGCCTCTGCTTTACCAGTCTCCCAACATTACTACTCTGTCAAGAACAAAAACACAAGTTGCTGGAAAAACTCAGCAAGTCTGGCAGCATCTGTGAAGAAAAAAATCAGAGTTAACATTTAGGGTCCAATGACCCTTCCTCAGAACTTCCTATTGAGGAAGGGTCTCCGGATGTGAAACGTTAACTCTGAATTTTTCTTCACAGATGCTGCTAGAACCTGCTGAGCTTTTCCAGCAACTTCTGTTTTTGTTCATGATTTACAGCATCCACAGTTCTTTCGGTTTTTATTACCACTATGTCACCTTGACAATGCTGCTGTGAATTGTGACATGGGGTATAAGGCAGTGAGGGTGTTGGAATACTGAATTATACACATGTTGATCTCGTGACCTTCATGTGGTTTTGCTATGTGTCCTGGCTCCCATCCATCCTGCACCCACCCACTCCCAGACCCAAAATGTCAGCATTCCTGCTCTTCTGATGTTGCCTGGCCTGCTGTGTTCATCCAGATCCACACCTTGTTATCTCAGATTCCAGCATCAGCAGTTCCTACTATCTCTATTACAAGAGGGTTAGTCTTGTGGAACCCAATGCTCTTCATCACCTCCAAGAATATTCTCATGGATGGCAAATGTTTTGGTGCCTGGTTTGCCCATCAATTCCAGCATTTATCGGACAAAGAAAGTGTTTAATTCATCACTGAGAGCCAAAGAGTTTTCATTAAGAAGTTACAATTATTCAGGCAGTGTTTTCACAGACAGTTCAGTTCAAGGCTTTGATAACATTTGCAAGTGATTCCATGGATTTAATTATTTTAGTTCTTCACTGTGTGAATAGATGACAATCAGCCTTGCAGTTTTATTGCCATCTATTCTAATTTTTAAATTTGCAGCTGACAAGAGGAATGAGATAAGTCGGTAAAATGTGGTCTATTGTGACGGAGGAAGGGAAGCCTTTTTTTTCTGAAGAATGTAATGCATTTCCTTTTGAACTTTGTACCTGCACTGATTTATGAGGCAAGAAAAGGGACAGTAATCAGCCAGCACCAGCTGTTGGTAGCCGATAGCCTGGGAGACTCTCTTCAATAGTATTCAACAGACTATAAATTGGCAGCTGTTGTCTTGCCTCTGACTGTTTAATCGGTTGAAAGCAAAATTCACTGCTCATTGTCCTGGGGATACAGCACCAGAAATTGGTCGCTGCTAAAGATTGATTTTAAAAAGTGCCTGTATGAATGCATTTCTCCCTTGTTACTTCTGCAAGGTGAGAAGGGCTAAAACCTCAGTGTCTCATACGATGCAAACGCCTATCCAGAACAGACTTGCTTCCGTTCTGTGTGACTCAGACTCTGACTCTAACAGAAACATCTGGAATGTGGCCCAGCCCAGCCCAATAAATCTGTACTGTCTGCAATGTATCCAAATTTGTGCTGACCCTGCACATCACTTACCAATCCGTACTGTGTCCTAACTTTTGCTAAACTCTGTCCAGCAGACTTGAACTCAGTAATGTAACCCAACCTGAGCTGAATCTTGTCCAATAATCTTGCACAATCTGTAATGTACCCCCAGCCCGTGCTGCTCCCTGTCCGACATGATGCTGCCCTGAGGAATTCCTGCAGCTGTTGCTTGAGGTTGAAGGATTGGAATTCCCAGCTAGCACGGCTAGCTTCCACGGCTTTCCTTTACGTCTGGCGTGACTCCAGTCACCAATGCATTGTCCTTGACTTCTTACAATTTCAGTTTTATGAGGCTCCTTGATGTCCTACTCAGTCTAATGCTGCCTTGATGCCATGCACAGTCAGTCTCACCTCACTTCTACAATTCAGCTCTTTTGTCTAGACCTTGAGCAAGCCTGCAATGAGATTTAGAGCAGAGAACCCAGATTACAGGTTATTGCTGAATGAGTGCCACTTGTTATCCCCATTAACAACTCCTTCCCTCATTTTGCTGATGATTGAGAGTAGGTTGATTGGACAGCAATTGACAGCGTTGTATTTGCCAGGCTCATGATGCACAGGACATTCTGAACAATTTTATACATTGCTGCATGGATGCCAGCATCACTGGCTAGTTCTGGAACATCTCAAGATGTTTTCAGGACCCGTAGCCCTTGCCATAACCATTCACACATTTCTTGAAATCACGTGGAGTTAACCAAATTGACTGAAGGTTGGTATCTGTTGATAGGGGTCCTCAGGAGAAGGTGGAGACATGTCATCCACTTGGCACTTCTGGTGGAGCATGCTGGTGAATTTTTCTGCCTTGTACTTTACACTCTAATGTGAGACACTGCCATCAATGAGGATAGTCATGAAGCCTTCTCCTCCTTCCCCCATCAGTTGATTAATTGCTTGCGACTGATGTGGTATCACTTCAGAGCTTTGATCTAATCTGTTGGTTGTGGGATCACTTTTCTCTGTCTATCGCATGCTGTTTCTGCTGTTTAGCATGGATGTGGATCCGTGTTGTAGCTTCACCATGTTTGCCTAGTATTGTTCTTGATGAGTTTTTCCAAGCTCCTTGATAAGCTAAAGTTATTCATCCAGCTAGATGTCGATGGTGGAATGAGGAATATGATGAAACATAAAGTTATCGATTGTGGTGGTAACAGAGTTTTGCTGCTGTTTGTAGGCCTAGTAACTCATTGTGATTTTGCACTGTTCACAGTTATATAGAGATTTTGTTGTGGCTCTGGATCCAGAATTAGTCACAGAAACATAGAACGATACAGTCTGTTGGCCCATCAAGCCTGTACTATATTCTTTGAGAGACCAGTTTGGTTTAATTAACTACTGTTGCTATTTCTCTATAACTCTGCAAATCAGTTCTCTTGGGTACATATCCAATTACCTTTTGAAGCGCCAAGGGAAACTGATTTCATCTCCATTTCAGGCTGTGCGTTTCAGATCTTACCATACACAATGTGAACAAGTTCCTTCTCATTTAACATTAAGATCTAAACAAAGACATGTAAAAGGTATGATGACTTCTACATTTTTGTGTTCAACCATGTTTAAAAAGCCAAAAATCCCATTTGCTTTCTTAACAACTTTATCAACTTGATCTCCCACATTCACAATTTCTGGTGGTACACCCACAGTTACTTCCTTTCTCATAACTCCTTAAGAACAGTGCCCTGTAAATTCTACCGCCTTTCTATCTTGTTGCTCCCAAAGTGCTCCACTTCACACCTGTTCAGATTAAACTGCATCTGTCACCAGTCTGCCCATTACCCCTGGCTGTCTATGTCCTTCAAAGGTCTGCTGCTATTGTACTCACTATTCACTAGGTTGTCAAGTATTGCACCGTATACAGATTCCTAACCCGCACTCCCTATATCATAAGACCATAAGATATAGGAGCAGAATTAGGCCATTCAACCTATCGAGTCTGCTTCGCCATGGATCATGGCTGATTTGTTTCCCAAACCCATTCTCCTACCTCTACCCGTAACCCTTGATCTCCTTTATTAATCAAGTATCTACTATTTCTGCCTTAAATACACTCAATGACTTGGCCTCTACAGCCTTCTACAGCAATAAATTCCACAGATTAACCACCTTGTGGCTGAAGAAATTCCTCCTCATCTCAGTTCTAAAGGGTCACCCCTCCACTCTGAGGCTGGACCCTTGGGTCCCAGTCTATCCTAGTAGTGGAAACATGTTCTCCACATCCACTCTATCCAGGTCTCTCAGTATTCTGTAATTTTCAGTCAAATCCCCCTTTCCCCTTCTAAACTCCATCATGTACAGACCCAGAGTCCTCAATCAATCCTTGAATGACAAGAATTTCATCCCCAGGATCAATTTCGTAAATCACCTCTGGACACCCTCCAATGCCCACACATCCTTCCTTAGATATAGGACCCAAAACTACTCACATTCCAAACATGGTCAGACCACAGCCTTAAACAGTCTCAGCAGTATATCTCTGCTATTGTATTCTAGGTGTCTTGAAATGAATGCTAACCTTGCATTTGCCTTCCTAACTGTTAACGGGCTAGGACCAAAGTCCCTTTGTGCTTCAGATTTCCAAAGCCTTTCCCCATTCAGAAAATAGTTTACACCTCTATCCTTCCTACCAAAGTGCATAATCTCATACTTTCTCACACAGTAATCCAGCTGCCACTTATTTGACCAGTCTCCTAGCCTGTCCAAGTCCTTCTGCAGCCTTCCCAACTCCTCAACAATACCTGTCCCTCTGCCTACCTTTGTGTCACCTACAAATGCAGCAACAATACCCTCAGTTCCTTGTCGACGTATAATGTGAATAGTTTTGGTCCCAACATGGACTTCTGCAGAACTTCACTAGTTGCTGGCTGCCATCCTGAAAAAGACCCCTTTATCCCCATGCAGTGTTCTCTCTCAGTCTGCCAATCCTCTATCATGCGAGTACCTTTCCCTTAACATCATAGGTTCTTATCTTATTTAGCAGCCTCTTGTATGACATTTTGTCAAAAGCCTTCTAGAAATCCAAATGGATCACATCTGCTGGCTCTCTTTTCTCTAACTTGCTCATTACCTCCTCAAAGAATTCTAACAGATTTGTCAGGCATGACCTCCCCGTGACAAAGCCATGCTGACTCAGCCTGATTTTACCTTGCACATCTAAGTACTCTGCAATCTCATCTTTAATAATAGACTCTTACATCTTACCAATAACCAAGGTCAGACTAAGTGGTCTATAATTTCCCATTTTCTGTCTCCCTCCCTTCTTAAACAGGGTGTTACACTAACCATTTTCCAGTCCTCTGGCACCTTCCCTGGCTCCAGTGATTCCTGAAAGAACACGATCAATGCCTCTACAATCTCCTCAGCTCTCTCCTTCAGAACGCTGGGGTATAGTCCATCTGGTCTGGGTGATCTATCCACTTCAGACCTTTCAGCTTCCCCAGCACTTTGTCCTAAGTGATGTCACTGCACTCACTTCTGCCCCTTGAGTCTCTTGAAGTTTTGGTATGCTACTGGCATCTTGAAACTGATGAAACATACCTATTCCGTTCTTCAGCCATTTCTTTGTTACTCATTGATACTTTTCCAGGCACATTTTCCAGTGGTCAAATGTCTACTCTTGCCTCTCTCTTACCCTTTATTTAGCTAAAAATAACTTTTGCAATCTTCTTTTATATTACTAGCCAACTTCTCATCATATTTAATCTTCTCCCCTCTTATTGCTTTTTCAGTTATCCTCTGCTGGTTTTTAAAGGCTTCCCAATCCTCTGGCTTCCCACTAAACTTCACCACATTGTTTGCTTTCTCATTTTCTTTCATGTTGTCCCTGATTTCCCTTGTCAGCAGTGATTGCCTCATCCTCCCCTTAGTATGTTTCTTCTTCTTTAGGATAATGTTTTTGTTGCGCCTTCCGAATTATCTCTCGAAACTCCTGCCATTGCTGCTCCACCATCTTCCTTGCTGGGCTCCCTTTCCAATCAACTCTGGCCCGCTCCTCCCTCATATCTTTGTAGTTACTTTCACTCAATTGTAATACACTTCCAGCTTCTCCCTCTCAAATTGCAGGGTGAATTCTATCGTTTTATGGTCAACGTTCCCTTTAGGGTTCCTTCACCTTCAGTTCCCTAATCAAGTCTGCCCCATTACACATCACCAAATCCTGAAATGCCCATTCGCTAGTGGGCTCTACCACAAGCTGCTCCAAACAAAAAACATCTCATGGACATTTCACAAATTCCTTTTCTTGTGATCAGCTACCAACCTGATTTTCCCAGTCCACCTGCATTTTGAAGTCCCCCATGATTATTGTAACAGTGCCTTTCTGACATACCTGTTCTATCTCCTGATTTATCTCCAGTCACCTATATATAAGGCAGCAAGCAATGGTCCTAATACCCACCTTCAAGAGTTACGCTGCTTGCTTCTCTCCAGTCAGAAATACATCCATTCAACATAACCATTTGCTTCCTGTCCCTTATTCAACATTGAATCTAAGTTACCATCACCCGTTTAATACTACGGGTTCTACATTCTGAATAAAGATGGGAGACGGTATTTTACCAAAATCATTTTGAAAGTTCATATATAGAGTCATACAGTCATACAGCATGGAAGCATACCCTTCGATCCAACCAGTCCATGCCAAACATAATCCCAAACTAAACCAGCCCCATCTGCCAGCTCCTGGCCTTTGTCCCTCCAAACATTTCCTATTCATGTACTTATTTAAATATATTTTAAACATTTTAACTGTGCCTGCATCCACCACTTCCTCAGGGACTTCATTCCACTTGCAAATGACCCTCCGCGTAAAAAAGTTGCCCCTCACGTGTTTTTAAAATCTCCCTCATCTCACTTTAAAAATATGCTCCCTAGTATTGAAATCCCCCACCCTAGGGAAAAGACACTTACCATTAACCTGATCTATACCCCCCATGACTTTATAAACCTCTGTAAGGTCACCTCTCAACCTCCTACACTCCAGTGAAAATAGTCCCAGCCTATCCAGTCTTTGTTTATACCTCAAACTTTCCCTACCTGGCAACATCCTGGGAAATCTTTTCTGAACCTTCTCAAGCTTATTAATATCCTTCCTATAAGGCAACCAGAACTGGGCGCAGCACTCCAGAAGAAACCTCACCAATGCCCTGTACAACCTCAATGTGATGTCCCAACTCCTATACTCAAAGAGATAGTAGGTACTGCCGATGCTGGAGAATCTGAGATAAAACGTTGTGGAGCTGGATGAACACAGCAGGCCAAGCAGCATCAGAGGAGCAGGAAAGTTGACGTTTTGGGCCGAGACCCTTCTTCAGACATCTACTGACATCGACTAACTGAACCATCTTCTAGGAAACATTGCTATTTCTCCCTCGAGGCTTTGGCAAAGCTGTCAAGGATTAAAATTGGAATGTTCTGGATCTCTAAGACCTTACCAGATGCACCTATTCACCACCCCAGCACTCACCTGCATCCCTAACCACCTGGTATTTTTAACCATGGAGCCCTCCACTTCACCCCCTGCTTGAAACAACATTTTTAAATTTGCATAAATGTTTATGATCAAACAATATTCTACATTGATGTGTCCACGCAATGTTTGCCAATTTCATTGCTGCTTATCATGATATCTTCATGAATAAAACATCCATAATTGAAGATTATGAATTGGAAGACATCAGAAATCTATTCATCTTCAGAGTTCTATTTCCCGAGATCTATCCATCAATCGCATGAAATATATTTATACTTTCTATCAGTCAAGACAGTTGGTTGATAAATTATTGAAATAACAGAACTCTCTTTCAAAGTATAAATCTGAAGGAAATAATAATGAAAACATTTGGAACAAAGAATGACGCACTTTTCAATCTGGTTTCAGTGTATGGATTCCCCAATAGTCAAGAGATTATGATACGTAAAAATATAGCTAAAAGGGACAAAAATGTAACATAACTGAACACAACTATTTGAAACTGAAGTCCATTGTCCATTATTCTGGGAAAAACCAAAAGTTAAAAATTCCAATAGGGCACTCACTTTAATTTCACATTTTAGCCCTTTTAATGTAAACAGGGAGTAAACTCTTTTATCGTGTTTCTTTAGAAAAATGCCTAACAGTTTGCCTTTAAGACTGACTGGTTGACGAGAAGGCAAAGTCAAGAAAAGTCTTCAGTTTAGATTTCTGTAGGCCTCTGTTCATTGCATCTTAACAGCATATACAACTATGGGTGATGATCTAAGATCCACCAGTCCCTTCACAATATTGTTATATTGTGAAGAGACTTTTCCCGGAACTCGAACAATCTTCCTCTTTGACCTATCTACTTTCTAGCTAAAGTAAAAAGTAAAGTTGCCACAGACTTACCAGACCATGGGGCTGCTCTCTCTATAGAGAGACAACTGGTGTAGGTTTAATCTGAGCGTACTGTATAGTGTAGCATATTCATATATTTTTACATGTATTTATGAAAATACAGTAAAATGTGTATAAGTTGCCATAATCTGGCACCATTATTAATTGCATAAATTATGAATACAAATAAATCATACAAAGTTAGGACAAATTTCATTTTTTTTTGTTCCATCCACGGCTTCTTGATTTCCCAAGTGACTTCGGGACATCACCACAGTGTGCAACCACCAATCCATTCCCCGAGGCTGCAACACCAAGCCGGAAGCACCCTGAAACAGCCCCCACTGCCACTGACTGGACCCAGAATGTCTCCTCCACCAAAGCCACCTCATTGTCATTGATACTCTAGCTGCCACCATAGCCTGGAGACTGTCCCAACTCCCGAGGACTGGGACCCATCTCGACTTCCGAGAACCTGCTGACTATCCAAATTAACTTGGAGGACATCACTCGCTTGAGAGTTCGTTCACTCCGCCATCATTGCAGACACTGCCAAAACATCAGAGAAAAAGAACGGACCCCAATCCAATCGATGCTGGAAAAGCTGCGCGACCGCCATGGCCACGAGGAAATGACCAGATCCGCCACTCAACCTCAGCCGCAGAAGAAAGAAAAGGTGAATTTGGTTCAAAAGTTAAATGAAGGAAATAAAATTTCAAAAAAGACACAATCGGTCGTGTGAGAGGGACCATGTGGGCTCCAGGAACCTGGACACTTCCTACCTCACCGCAGGTGAGGGGAGAGGTTGAGAAGGAGAATTTTTTTTGTCAACTCACCTGCTGCAGGAATCGAACTCACACTACTGGCACCACTCACCAACCATCCAAGCTAAATCAGCCTTCACTCTCTAATTAACTCCACCCATACTGTGCTATTTAGGCCATGTGGGAAGCAGTTTCACAGCATCACTGTAAGGTTGCTGTGGGGCTCTACACAATACAAACCGTACAGAGAACTATTTTATTACTGCAAGGTGTGTCACCGGGAAGCGCTATTAAGATTGAAGTCAGTGGGAATTAGAGCGGAATCAGATCAGAGGGAAATTGCTACACTGGTTGGAGTCGTATCCAACACAATGGAGGATAATTGTAATTTCTTTTTGGAGACAATTATCTCACACCCAGGACATTTCAGTCGGAGTTTAACGTATACTCCAAAAAGGGAGAGCCATGTCAGACTCCATCAGTTCGGAGTGCCAACCTCAATTTTGAGTCTAAGTTCCTGGAATGGAACTTAACACCACAACCTCTGAATTCTGAAGTGTAATACAGTTGGAGCCTAAGTAGAGAGGTTGTGCTTGTTGAACATTCTAGTATGTACCACTGTGATGCAGTAGCACTAACCACTGTGCCACCCATTAGCAGACAATTTTTCCTAGTTAGTTATTCTGGCAATTTAAATGGAGAGTTAAGTTCAAAACCACTCCCACTATCACCGGTTATGAGACAAACTGGTATTCATTGCCCCACCTGTATAAAATATAACTTTTATTTTCTATGTAACACACAGTGATTTATTTGCAGTGGAGAAATGATTCCCTATTCTTGTCTAATAATGATAATTGCTGATATTTTTAAATGCCTTCAAATAAAATGAATGAGTCTCTTTGTTTGTCACATTCTTGTTTTGACATAGATAATACAGTGTGGAGCTGGAGGAACACAGCAGGCCAGGCTGCATCAGAGGAACGGGAAAGCTGACGTTTCCGGTCGGGATCCTTCACTTTTTTTCTGATGAAGGGTCCCGACCCAAAACGTCAGCGTTCCTGTTCTTCTGATGCTGCCTGGTCTGCTGTGTTCCTCCAGCTGTTTATCTCAGTCTCCAGCATCAGCAGCTCTTACTATCTCTTGTTTTGACATAGAACGCTTAAAATATATAACAGATAACTTAATGGTAAAGGAGAAAGTCTTCCGGAGGGCTGCAGTTCTTGTGAGGCTATACATAATGAAAAAGAGTTCATACCTTGACCTGTCCGTCCTCCCTGGACTGACCTATCTCCTCCTCAAACCCCTACCTACACTCACCTTTACTGGCTCCATCCCCGCCTCTTCGACTTGTCTGCCTCCTCTCCACCTATCCTCTCCTCTATCCATCCTCTATCCGCCTCCCCCTCTCTCCCTATTTATTTCAGAACCCTCTTCCCCTCCCCCATTTCTGATGAAGGGTTTAGGCCCGAAACGTCAAGTTTTCCTGCTCCTATGATGCTGCTTGACCTGCTGTGTTCATCCAGCCCCATGCTTGTTATCTCTCATACATTCCTATAGTGTCTTTCAGAATTACAGGACGTGCCAAAGTATTTTACAGCCAATGAAATACGTACAAAGAACTGTGCTGCTGTGATAGAACAGGACAGCTGATTGGCACAAGCAAGTTCTTATCAATCCAACACAGGGTAATGTTGCCCTCTGGTGGCACAGAATCCAAAGAACATACAAAGAAAGCAAAGGATGAAAAAATCGGTGTTTAAGATCAAAATAAAACTGAACAAAATGCATTGCAAAGTGTCTATTTTTGAGTCATGTGCAAACTTTGCTATAATATATTGTCTTCCCAACTCCAGCACAGATCCCTTTGGCATGAGCTACAAGGGCCATTATGATAATGCCTCCTTTATTCCCAACTCGCTTTCTTATATTAGTTAGCCAATCTTCTATAAATATCTATGTGCTAACCCCAACACCATGGGCTCTTATCTTAAAAAGTAGCCTTTATGTGCAGTATCTTGCTGAGTATGTTGAATAATTGCCCTTGAGAAGGTGGTGGTGAACTGCATTCTTGAACCACTGCAGTGTCTGGAGTTTAGAGACACACACAATGCTGTTAAGGAGGGCACTCCAGAATTTTGACTCAGCAACAATGAAGTAACAGCAATATATTTTCAAGTCAGAACGGTGTGATGACAGGGTTCTTGAAGGAGGTGGTGTTCCTAATTACCTGCTGCCCTTGTCCTTCTAGACAGTAGCGGTTGCAGATTTGGAAGATGCTGTCAAAGGAGCCTTGGTGAGTTACTGCAGTGCATCTTGTAAATAGTAAACTCTGTGACCAATCTGCTTCAGTGTTGAATGTGCTGGTTGAGTAAAGATGACCACTTTGTACTAGATGGTGTTTTGTTTGAGTGCTATTGAAGGTGCACTCACTTAGGGCTGTGTTAGCTCAGTTGACTGGAGGGGGGGGTATTTAAGTTGTTGCTCCCACACAAATAGTCTCGTCACTGAGGCAAAAGCCCCAGCACGTGATCGCAGCCAAGTGGCCTTAGCCAAAAGGCCAAGAACGACACTTGGTCAGAGCCAATAGGCCGAGACTGGATGGCTGGTTTGACCATTCCAAGCAATACCAATGGCATAGGTTCAATTCCTGTGCCTATCTGTGTTCACTGTAAAGGTCTCAACCTCAGCTGAGTTGTGTCGACCATCAGCTTAAATTCACTGACAGTTTCCCTTCCCTCTTTAATGAGAGAAAGATCTATAGTGACATGCACTTCATTCATCCAAGCAAGTATTTCTTCAACATAATACCTCAAGAACTTAAATGTTGACCTAGGAGAGCAGACAGTTTGTTGCTTTAATGTAGCTGAAAGACAGTGCCATCAACAGTGCTCCTTCTGTACTGCACTGTAATTTTTGTGCTCCTAACCCTGTATTGAAACTGTAACCCAATATTAAGAGACTGCTGACATGTAAATCTAGAAGCTCAAGTTTACACAACAGGATGCAAAATGCTTGCATTTATTACAGATATTGTGGCTGCCATACTCATGTTGATTAATGCATTTTTGACTCGATTTTGGTTTGGCCATAACTCATTCTGAGTTTAAGCAACCATTTCTGAAATCTTTCTTGTAACTGACTTAAAACACACGTTTTACATTTCATGGCCATTAGTTGTGAAGAAACGCACGTAATTAGAAGTTAGTGGAAGTCTTTAAAGGGACTTGCGTTTTAAGGTGTAAAAGTCATTAAGGAAATAAATTTACTAGATTGAAGACCAATTGTAGTTCATATTATATGATGCCATTGTTTGCAAAGGTTTATAGTGAAGTTGTCATTGTATTTACAGTATTGCTTTGAAATGGAAATACTACATTTAGAATAAGTGGTGAAGATAAGGTAGCTGAATTGTGAAATAGTAGGCAGTGTGCTCTCATGATTTTGTAGAAATAGTTTGACAGATTTCAGCAAGCGATTCCCTGTTGCTCAGAAACCAGTTTCTTTTTTTGTTACTGATCTTTTGCCTTCAGTACAGATTGGTGTGAGATGCATTTCATTAGGAAGATAAGGAATCCTCATATTTCTTGAAAAATAAGTGTCTAAATCACTAGATGTAGGCATGCAGAATAATAAGGCGAGGTTTTAGCAACGCAAGGAAAGCATTGAGGTCAATTTCCAAAGTGATAGAATAAAAAAGTGAGGAGGTTCTGCACTTGGGAGCATTGTGAACAGTTCTGCTGTCCATGTTAAGACGGCGATATAGAAGAACTGGAAAAGGTGTAAAACGGTTATGCCAAAATTGAGATATTGGAGCAATCAGGAAAGATTGAATACGTCGGGTGTCTTTTCTGTTGAAAAGATTGAGAGGTAACCGAGCCTTTCAAATGGTTCTTTAAGATGCACTTGCAGAAGATGGTTCTGTGGGTAAGACCAGAAATAGAGACCCTAAACATAAGATAGTCACCATATCCCCATTCTAAAGAGTCATCCCTTCTCTCTGAGGCTGAGTCTTGGGTCTTCGGTCTTCTACAACTGGAAACATCTTCTCCACTTCCATCCATCCAGGGCTCTCAATATTCTGTAGGTTTCAATCAAATCCCCCTTTTTCCTTTTAATTCCATCGAGTGCAGGTTCTGAGTCCTCAACTGTTCCTTGTATGACAGCCCCGTTATCTCTGGGATCATTCTTGTAAATCCCCTCTAGATTCCCTCCAATGCCTTCCTTGAATACAGGACGAAAACTGCTCACAATATTTCAAATGTGATCAGACCAGAGCCTTATACGGCCTCAGCAGTACATCTCCGCTCTTGTATTCTAGCCGTCTTGAAATGAATGCTAACATTGCATTTGCCTTCCTCCCATGAACCCACATGGTAACCTGAAGAAAATCCAAGTGGAAGTTACAAAAGGAGAGATATATTTTATCCAGCAATTGGCCAGAATATAAAACTTCCTGCACAGGGAGGTGAACAGCATTGGTACATTTAAGGTGAAGCCAAGTAAGCAGGCAAGGGAGAGCAAAAAATAAGGGTATATTGATTATATGTCCGATAAGATCTACACAAAGTTAATCAAACAATAACAGGTTTTAAAGATATATCCCAGTGAGAAAGAAGGATTCTAGGAAGATGATAAATCCACCATCAACTTAAAAGAGAACAAAAACGTACAATATGGTAAAGACTAGTGACAAGCCAGAAGATTTGGTAAAATTTTAAAAACCAACCAAATTGACAAAACAAAAGGATAAAATAAATTTTAAAGATAAACTGGCAAGTACATAGATGATAACAGGAGAGGATAGGGGAAGCAGATACATGGGAACACCACCAACTCAAGGTTCCTTCCAAATCAGTCACCATCGAAATTTGGAAATATATCGCTGTTCCTTCAGTGTCACCGGTTCAAAATGCTGGAACTCCCTCCCTAAAATAACAGCATTGTGGGTCTACCTATAGCACATGGTCTGCAGTAGTTCAAGAAGATAGCTGACCACCTCCTTCTCAAGGGCATCTAGGGAGGGGCAATAAATGCTGGCCAGCCAGCGATGCCCATGTCCCATGACTGAATTTAAAAAGTAGGTTATTTGGCCCTTTGAGCTTGCTCTACCAAGTAATATTAGTAATTTAGTATAAGTAATATGAAAATAGGCAGCAAAACTTATTTGAATATATAAAATGGAAAAAAGAGGCCAAAGTGAACATAAGTCCATTAGAGAACAAGGCTGTGGCAATAATAATAGGGAACCAAGAACAGGCAGAGGAGTTGAATAAATATTTTGTAAAAGTCTTCACGATAGAAGACACAAATGCCCTTCAAAAATATTAACTCAAGGGGCAAAAAAACGAGAGGAAGTAAATACGAAAACTATGACGAGAGGAAAATACGAGGGAAACTAGTGGGTGAAAAGTCAATAAGTCCCCTGGACTTGATGGATTGCATCCTAGGGTATTAAAAAAAATAGCTACAGAGATAGTGGTGGCACTGGTAGTAATCATCCAGGAATTCCTAAATTCTGGAAAAGTTGCAGATGACTGGAAAATTGCAAATGCAACACCTTTATTTAAAAAAGGGGAGAAAAAAAAAGTGAACAAAAACACAAATTACAGGAAAAGCTCAGCAGGTCTGGCAGCGTCTGTGGAGAGAAATTGAATTAACATTTTGGTTCTAGTGACCCTGCCTCAGAACCTTCTTCTTTCTCTCCACAGATGCTGCCAGACCTGCTGAGATTTTCCAGCAATTTCTGTTTTTGTTTCTGATTTCCAGCATCCACAGCTCTTTCATTTTGTTCTAAAATACGGTGAAGTTTAGGTCGATAAATACTGGCACAGCTCTGTGGGCCAAATGGACAGTTGCTGCATTGTAAATACTTGGAATGATTTTTATCTGAAACATTTGGAGTATTTTAGCAGCTACTTGCATTACTTGGGCTAAATGCAGAAATTAATCATATTGTGGTGTTGTGAGAAGTGACTGACTTATAGCCCCCTGTCACTCCAACCCCATTTGGACAGAAATTAAGGAAAATTTGTGAATGGAACAGTTAAGAAGTGGTCACAGAGTTCAATAACTCTCAATAATATATTGCCATGAGAACTCAGGCCTGTTATGAAAGGTGCTTTCACATTTAGTTTAAGCTAATCAGCACAGAATACTTGTAGACTGGGTAGCTAAATAACAAATTAATGCTAATCTTCTGGAGATTGCACTTTGTTGGGAAAAATGGCAACATCTTCACATTCGCTACATTATCAAAATTAAAGAAAAGAACTGAATGGAGTTAAAGACTAAAGGAATCCAGCGATCGGAGTGGAGAAATCATTAAGAATAGCTTTGCAGGTCAGCAAACCGATTAAAAACACAGAGTTGGGTTTTAATGAACTGTTTGTTGTGACATATATCATTGCAATTTTATAAGAAATAGGAGCATGAGTAAGTCATTGAGTGCCTTGAGCTACTGAGAGAGATATGGCTGATTTGATTGTGACCATAACTCCACCTTCGCTTGTCCGCAGAAGCTCTTCTGGGTCAAAAAGTTTGTCTAAGGCAGTCTTGAACGCATTAGCTGAGTCTCCACTGCTCCCTGTGAAAGGGAATTTCAAACAGCCCCTGACAGGAGAAATTCCCCCTCCAACTAGAATGATATGGCGGCTCAGTGGTTAGCACTGCTGCTTCACAGCACCAGGGACTCCGGTTCAATTCCAGCCTCAGGCAACTGTCTGTGTGGAGTTAATGCATTCTCCCCATGTCTGTATGGGGTTTCCTCTCACAGTCCAAAGGTGTGCAGGTTTGGTGGATTGGTCATGCCACATTACCTTGTTGCATGCAAGCTCTTTGGGTCAAGTATGGTAAATGTGGAGGGATAGGTGGGCTGCTTTTCAGAGGGTTAGTGCAGACTGAATGGCCTCTATCTGCACTCTGGAAATTCTATGGTTTGTCTCAGTGTTAAATAGGAGCCCCTTTACTTTGAAACTGTTCTCCCTTTGGGCCCAAGAAAGGGAGACATCGTCTCAGTATCTATCCTGTCAATCTTACAAATTTCAATATAATCACCTCTCATCCGATTGCTCTCAATCCAACCTGTTCAACTTTTCTTGTATATGAAATCGAAATAGAAATACTGGTTTTAAGCACAGGTGCTTGAAATTCTTTTATCAGCTTTTCAGCAATCTATGGAAAAATTCAACATTTTAAGCATTCAATAATCTGGGCAGCTGTGAATACTCAGCAGAATCTTCTTCCTATTGATGTGAATCAAGAGTGAAATATTGTCAGCCCTGGTGCACTGGCTACATGATTACATTCTCAGATTCCCGCAGGAAAGCCACGCAATGCTGTCAGGACAAGTTTGTCACTACTTGCCAATCCGGCAGACAGCAAAAGTAAACTCAACGAACGAACTGCAGGAATAGGCATTAAAAAGATCCTGATCTGAATTTCTGCAGAGGACCCTTTCCCGACCCAATGTCATTTTCTTTCTGTATTGAGCTTTTACAAATCATTACAGCTGATTTTCAAAATTCATGGGAAATGTCTAAGGAGTGTCCCCTGGTGTTGAACTCCAGAAGTACGATGCGTCATATGCCTGTGAAGGAGTGGGGAGAACAGGGAAACCATATTCTGAAGGCCCCGTGAGATTTTGGCTTCCAGATCTCATTTATGTATCCAAAACCAACCTCTTTAGCTATTTCACAGTGATGGACATCACTGGCTGGGCCAGCATTTTCCCCATTGCTAATTGCCCATGAGAAAGTGGTGGTGAGCTACCTTCTTGAACCACTGCAGGCAATCTGGTGTAGGGACATCCACAATGCTGTTAGGGAGGGAGTTCCAGGATTTTGACCCAGTGACACTGAAGGAATGGTGATGCCGTTCCAAGTCAAGACAGTGGTTGCAGGTGATGGCAGTGAAGGGGTTGGTGGTGACTGGTTGGTGAGCGTGATCATGTTGTGTTGAGGGTGAAGGTGGCAATAGTGATAATGATGCCAGCATTGCGCCAAATGTCCACTGTCCCTGTCCTTCGGGCGAGGATCAATAGGACAATCCGAGGGGGTCACCAGGAATTAACTGGAACAGTCCTTGGAGCAGGTTTTCTCTTCCACATCCATAAAAGGACTTGTGTTTTGCCTCACCCATCCCATCTCTTTTAGCCTCTGGCATGGACATAGATACATTTCTTGTGTGGGGAGCAATCACTGCTCTCCCCCTTCTCAAGCTACAGGTCACTGAATGTGAAATGCTATCTATCTGCTTTCAATTCACACATAAGCAGCCTGTCACCATATCTCATCTTGATCTTATGGAGGTACAGAGTGAGAGTGTAGTGTGGCCTGATTGGCATCTTATGGTCTCTCAATTCAGTAAGAAAGGCACATTCATGAAAAACTTTATCTTCTTCTTTGGCCTAAGGACTACAAGCCATCACATTCCAGCCACCATACCCTCAAACACAGGCCTGATGATGCTGAGAGGGGGCTTCTGTCATAGTTTGTGGGGCTCCTGGCAGCTGCTTCCTCTCAAACTCTTAACACTTTCTTTCAGCCACCTTACATGAGGTCAGGATGACTATTGAAGCCTTGAAACGCTGCTTCTGATGGCAGTGGAGGCCGAGCCATTGAACATATGTCAGGCAGAGATAGATTGATTCTTGTTAGACAGGGTAATCAAAAGTTGTCAGGGATAAATTGGAATGTGGAATTTGGAACACAGATTAGCCATGATCTTATTGAATGGTGAAGAATTGGCCTTCTTCTGTCCCAATTAAATATATTCATATTGTACATGGGAAGAGATAGAGTCCAACAGGAGTACATGACCCTAAACTCCTGTAATGTTGTTGGTAAGAAGCTCTCAAGACAACAATCTCTCGCTCAATGTCAGCAAAATGAAGGAGCTGGTCATCATCTTCGGGAAGCAGAGTGAAGGACATGCCCCTGTCTGTATCAATGGTGCTGAGGTGGGGGTGGTTGAGAGCTTCAAGTTCCTAAAGTAAATATCGCCAGCAATCTGTCCTGGTCCATCCACGTCGACGCTACAGTCAAGAAAGCACAGCAACACCTCTACTTCCTCAGAAGGTGAAGGAAATTCGGCAGGTCCACAGTGACTCTTACCAATTTTTATAGATGCTCCATAGAAAGCATCCTATCCAGATGCATCGCAGCTTGGTATGGAAACCACTGTGCACAAGACCGCAAGAAATTACAGAGAATTGCAGCCCAATCCATCATGAAAACCAGCCTTCCTTCCTTTAACTCTGTTTACACTTCCCACTGCCTTGGGAAAGCAGACCAAAGACCCTCTCACTCCAGTTATATTCTCTTCCACCCTCTTCCCTCAGGCAGAAAGTACATAAGTTTGTAAACATGTACCAACAGATTCAAGAACAGCTTCTTCCCTGCTGTAATCAGATTTATGAATGGACCTCTCATATATTAGAGTTGATCTTTTTCTGCACCTTCTCTGAAACACTACATTCTACATTCTGTTCTATTAGCCTGACATACTTACGTAAGGTATGACTTGTCTGGATAATATGCAATATAATAGTTCTGACCGTCTCTCAGTACATGCAACAAAAGTAAATCAGATGAAGTCAAATCAAAAGACCACAGTAATGCAGATTCACATGGGCTCATGCTGTTCAGGACCTTGGACAGGGATGGGAATAATCTCGGTGAGGGTACAACCTGGAGCTTTGTGAGAATGATTGCATTCCTCATACAGTGCACTTTCACTCACTGTCCTCACAGACCCGCTGGAAGTGAAAGAAATATGGTGGCTCTTCTCACCTTCAGATACCGAGAAGGAGCTGCCACAGGAGACAACAGCAGCTGCCACTGGCTACTGCACAACCTCCCGGTGGGAGAAACAACAGGGCAAGTTGCACCATGGGGAAGGAGAGCTCTTGTGTGAAACAGGATGTCTAGATTTAGGTGCAGCGACCTATAAATGGGGGTCAGAGCTCACACAGAGGACTTTTCAGGATGCCCCAAGCCATTGTGTCACTCCTGTGTGCCAGCTGTTGAATCAGGGTCCAGGTTCACAAGGACCGAGGGGCAATCTCGTCCAGTTAGCAGGATGATTCTGACTGACTGCCCAGCAACGCCTGGACTGATTTTATTTAACTTCCAGGACTGGCTGTGGCCCAATCTCCTGATTAAAAAGGCACTGATCCCCAGTTTGCATCAGACCAACCAAATGCCTGACCATGGCCAACCCCTCAGAATGAGAATGGTCCAGTCC
Source organism: Ginglymostoma cirratum (assembly GCA_024137785.1). Lineage (NCBI taxonomy): Eukaryota > Metazoa > Chordata > Chondrichthyes > Orectolobiformes > Ginglymostomatidae > Ginglymostoma > Ginglymostoma cirratum. Next base: position 2,919,688 of record JAHRHZ010000056.1, on the reverse strand, counting down.
CTGGACTGACTGGCTGCACTACCCCCTGACTGAATGGAGTCCACCCTCACCCTGGCTCCCCTTTCCCTTTCATGCACCACCAAGTTCTTCATGCACATGGAGTGTGTTAGCCACATACATTGCAGGCACATGAATTACCTCTCACAGTGACATAGCACCATGCTGTACAGCAATATAGAGGGCCCCTTTCTCATTGATGCTTTCCTGTTTACTACAGCCACATAACTCTGCCTTGTTTTCTCCACTAGAGTAACTGACTCTGCCATAACTGCCTGTTTACTTTCTGCTCTAAATTGCCATTCGAAGACAATGGTTAGTTCCTGAACCTGTCTGTTCAAGTGTCACCAGTAAAGCTAAAGGACATGTGTTGTGGTTCTCCAGTTGGGTGGAAGAATGGGCAATGGGCATATTTTGCCATAGTCCCCGTGGACGCACCTATTGCAGTTGTAAAGGTGACAGTGAAAGTGTAGAACATAGGAACACAGGAGTAGGCCAGTCAGCCCCTCAAGCTGTCCCACCATTCAATTAGATTATTTCTCAACTGTGGCCTAGCTCCATATCCCTATCTTTGACCCGTATCCCTTAATATCTTTGCTTAACAACAAAAAATCCATCTCAGATTTAAAATTAACAACAGAACTAGCATCCACTGCCATTTATAGAAGAGAGTTCCAAACATCTACCGCCCTGTCTGTGTGGAAGAGCTTCCTAACATCTCTCCTGAATGGTCTGGCCCTAATTCTCAGACTATGCCTCCAGTTCTAGAAACCCCAACCAATGGAAATGGTTTAGCTTTATCTACTCTCTCTTTTCCTGTTAATATCGTGAACACATCAATCAGATCATCCCTTAACCTTCTAAATTCATGAGAAAACAGGCCTAATTTGTACAATCTCTCCTTATACTTAAGCCCTGAATCTCAGGTATCATTCTTACAAATCTACATTGTACTCACTCCAAGACAAGGATTACTGAGAAGGTTTTGGTTGAGGAAGCCAAAGCTATATATTCACCAGAACAGCAGTTTGGAGAAACTGAACAGATACACACTTGGTTTGAGATCCTGAAGCATTGAGTATCTTAATTGGGCAGAAGTTAATTACTGAGATGTGAATGCATGTGTACACGTTTCTCATGATCTAATGGCAAGAAAGTCTTTGTACCAACTATGGTGGGAGGACTTAATTGCAAGTTTACCTCAATGGCAAATATCTGATTTTTGATCTTTCACCCAATTAAGTCACCATGCTCACCATTATTCTGACCACCTCAAGGAAAATAAAATCATGCATTTAGTGTTTACACTTTACATCTTAAAACAAGAAATGCATTCCAGCTCCACACACATAATAAAAAAGTGAGAAACGCACTCAGTAGAATGCGTACCTCTGCCACACCGTGTTAACTCAACACTATTATAATTACCCAGCTGTTTCTTGATGCTTTTCCCAGCCTGGCTAATGCTCTATAAGTACAAAGCTGGAAAAGTAGTTTTATTAAGAGCCTAGGAGTTACTATAGAAACATCAGGCCACCCAAACAACAACCTGCTCTGAAAACTCTGATCATGTTTTGATAACTGTGACAACTTCCACTACTGCAGCTGACACAATCAGAAACATTCTAAATTAATTGTTAACAGTCTAAACAACAAGACAACAAGTCCTAAGAAAAATCAATTCACCCCATTTCCCAATGTCAATGGATCCTTTAATAATATCCCAGGATCCAGATCCAGATCCTTGCTAATAAATCACTCCTATTTTGGGCCATACCTTATCAGTCTACAACTTTCTTTGAAATTCATCCATTAGTTTTATGATATGTTATTTACAGAAACAGGAACAAAAGCATTAAAAATAGGTGCCACAGGTTAAAAAGATGGATTTTACAGTGACCTTATTTCAAAACCTGTCTTTCTGTTATTTTTTTGTAATCCAATTTTGTTCTTTTGCTTAAAGTGCCTGTTGTCGCCATTTTATCAGCCTGCTGGGTTTTACTGTACGATATTAAGTTTGTAGAGCTCCCACAATTAGCTTTTGGTAATAGGGTGTTTTATACTTATGGCAGCTTCACAGACACATTTTGATGAGTTTAAATGCAAGTGGGCTTGTTTACTTTTAAGAATGCAGAAACTTGCTTTCAGCTACACTCCTCTCAATGTAGAAACACCATACACTGGGGGCGCTGGCTCTATCAGCATAAGAACATTAATAGGCATTGTCATTAACCCCAATTCCAGCTAATACATCAGCTGCTTCACAGTATCAGGCATAATTACTCCTCTGAGCTCCTACGATATAAACAACACTTAACACTTAAACAAGAAATGTTCTATAGAATTAGGCAGAAACACAAAGGAATAGTAAAGCTATAACTTTATAACATTTGATGGAGACTTTTTAAATTCGTAACTGGCCATTCACTGTCTTATTACGAAATTTTTTCTCTGAAGGTGGCATGATTGGACTCACAAAGATCAAATTTACATCAACAGCTTGATAGATGCTTTCAAACCCATTACATTTTCTTATGATTTGTGGGGGAAGGGTTGGAGAGATACGTGTGTGTGTGTGTGTGTGTGTGTGTGTGTGTATATTTGTGTGCATGTGGGTGTGTCTGTGTGTGTTTGTGCGTGCATGTGTCTATGTGTGTGCATGCGTTTGTGTGCGTGTGTTTGCGTGTATGTGTTTGCGTGTGTGTATGTGTTGTCTGTGTGTCTGTGTGCCCATGTGTTTGTTTGCGTGTGTGGGTATGTGTGTCTAGGGAGATTTACTTCGCTTACTATCTGAAGCAAATGGTGCAAAGGATTACAAATATGTCTCAGACAGAGAATACATGACAAGTAGGAGTTGCATTAACACCTGAAACATGAGCATGATTTTAGATTACACTGAATAATATATCTCAATATTGACTGCACTTAGCTGTGGCAAAGATGTAGAGCTCTTGTACTGTCATAAACCTGTTTAGATATGGTGATTTTTTTTGTTTGTTTGCAGGGAGGAAGTTGGTTATTCTTCTGGTGTAACTGCCTACTCAAAAACTAATTAGGTTCAGGTTTGATTGACCAGTCCCATGTGCTTTTGAAATGTTAATACACATGAACTTGCAGATTGCAGCAGACCATTATTAATTGTTACAACTAGGCTTCTTGAACAAATGATTCAATTAGACTGCCTAGAGATTTTGAGGCTTGAGACTCAAGTGGAATAAATGCTCAATATCCTGATTGCTTTCTGAGAACTTCTTTGACCTTGGGTGTGGAAATCTCCTTTTAGATCTTCAGAAGTCATTGGAGATGCACGTTTTCGACTCCCTATTGTGGTTAAGTATCCCCACATTAAGGAAGCAAGGGATTCTATGGAATCTAGGAGCAGGAGAAGGGAATTTGATGCTTTGAGCCTTCTCCAGGATTGAATAAGATCATGGCTGATCTAGTTATGAACACAACACACTTTATTGTTTACACCCCATCATCACTAGTTGGCACTAGTTTAATTAACCCCTGCTCTATCAAAAATTTATCTTACATACCCTTAAATAAATTTAAGAGACCAGCCTCCAGTATCATCTGGGGAAGTGAACTCCACACACTAACGAGCCTTGGAGAGAAAATATTTTTCTCATCTTTGCCTTAAAAGTGGGGGTAAGTGGGTCCTCTTATTGTTAAACTATGCCCTGTAGCTTTGCTCTCCTCCCCACAAGATAAAGCAACTCCCCAGTTTCTACCTTATCCAATTCCCTCAAAATCTTATGTGTTTGAGTAAAATCATCGCTCAGTCTTAAAGTCCAGTGGATGTCATTATACAAGGCGTAGGTGTAGCTGCAGTAAAATTTCTTTACTTTTATATTTCATTCCCCTTGCAGTGAATAACAACATTCTATTTGCCATCTGAGTTATTTGTTGTACCCTCCAAACTAACTGTGTGCAATTCATTGCGTATCGTTGGAACCAACCACAGGCAGTTTGTGGCTGGAGTAGACTGTTGCCACTAATCGTCCTCTCTATACTGAATCCAAGGGCTGCCATGATTGACATCATTAGGGTTTGAACCATCTGTGAGTCTTAACAAGAAGAGAACTCATCTTCACAAGAAGATGTAGTTAATTGCTCAGATGACAACAGAAACAAGTTACGCTGGCCAGTTAGACTCTACCACTTTAGACTACCACCAGCCAGAGTTGATATATTTGGTCCCATTGGGATGTAGAGATGGATTCCCAATCATTTTCTACCCAGGACTGTATAACATCATCAACCAAACGTAAACTCCAAAATTAACTCATTCAGGGCCATTACCTATACAACATCACCTCCTTTATTTCCCCCATAGTCACAACTTATACATTCAGGTTTATAACTATTTTTACATTTACATTTCTCCCAAGTCTCTGGCTTCAGGCAGTCTGTGGAGTTGTTGTATATCTTCCAGAACACGTTATCTTTGAACTTGGTTCTAATCTTGGCCTTGGTTTTTTTGTGAATCTTTACCATCATGACTTTCGTCATTGGGTTTGTTCTAGTGAAACACTTTTGGACAACTGTTCCAAAATGAGTCAAGGTTGCCGTGATTCAGCTCCCTCAGCCATACAATCTATGTACAATTCCTACTGGCCCTCTGACTCTTGAATGACTATACCATTCCTGCTGAGGATACCCGTACCTGTTGCCCTTTGTTTAATTGTGGCAAGCATAATGCCAGTGACATCTATTACGGTGAGTAGCCTGGTTTCCAATTAAGGCTGGTCCTTTTTGCAAACATTCTTATAGCTCCATGGAGTCAAACTTTGATCATTGGCAGGACAGACCATTGAGTCTTCAATTTTCTTCCCATCAGCAATTCTGATTTAATATTTGACTGTGGGAATTTTGATGAGCTGGTTACAGTTTCAAATCCAGGAACAGCTACCTACTGCCTGAAATGCTCATTAACAAATTGGTCCATTCTCAGATGTGACCACATGAAGTATCCTCTGCGTAGCAAATATTGCATGCAAAAACCTGATGACTATTCCTGTGGTGACAGTATATAGATCCTATTGAATATAATGCTGTATTGGTTAAATTGAAAGTTAATGTCAACTTTAAAACAATGTTATACTTTAAGAACTATTGTCTCCAAGATATCCAATTTTCTGTCCTGTTCAGTACATGTCTAACATTAAACCTTTGAGATAGCATACATCTCCTGCTATTGCTACAATTATTTATTCTTAATTCCAGAAAGCTATATTAAATTTGCAACATGATAACGTGCATGAATTAAATTTTCAATGTGCTATCTTTTAAGCTTTTAGTTGTGCAGTCTGTCAATGCTGTTTTAATTATTTTGCTTTAAATTCTTTTCAATCTTTTGGAGTCTATTATGGCAATTTTCTGCTAATAATGTTTCAATTTTAGTAAATAGTAATAGTGTATCTCTGTACTATTTGCTGGGGTTTTCCTTGCCTTTATTCACGATCAAAATGGTGCCTTCCTGACTCCAGCAGGCAATTTAGTTTTTCCCACCTTCTGCAGCCTAAATGGAGCTTTTCTGTTTCTTCCTGTTCAAAATGAACACTTTCACAATTCTGTCCCCAATGTTTCAAATTAACTTCTGTTGCTGTGGCTTTAATAAATCCTCCCACCAAATCCACAATTTATGTGTCTTCCAACGTTAATGCAAGGTTTAATTCTTTTTTCTCTCTGTCAAGACAGTTTTCTGTAAATCTTTTAAATTGCCCTTTTGTCAACTTCAATCTACTCTACTATGTCCCTGAGGCTACAGCTTCAGTATAAATTAATAGCCATTGACTTCACTACACTGAATGCAAAGTTCTTGTTTTTCACATCTATCCTTTCCAGCCTGGCCCTTTGTGCCATTCATTTTAATGCTTTTCCTTCTTGTCAAAATAAACATTATTCTCAGATCTCCAAACTGGTTGCTTCCCAACCAATCCTTATATCAGGACTGCCCCTGCAGATCCTTCTTCTCCAAAGAGTCCAAACCTGCTAAGTGTGACTAACCTTTTTACCCTGTTCCTAGTCCACACTATCTTTCCCATACCTCTTACCAGCTGTTAGGTGAAGATTTTAGGCTGCACTTTTGTTTTTGTCCTACCACTAGTTCTGTAGACTGCTTCTCTGCTCAACCACTCACAGCTACTGACTGTCTGTGTATTATAAAAGATATGATGTTCTTAAAGTGGTAAACTCATTTGTCGTCAGAATTTTTTTTTCACCTAGGTCAAATGGATATTTTTCACCATTGTTACCTTTAGGCAATTAAGCAACAATCCCATCACTCATCACCATGTCATATGTTTGCAAAGCCTTTTACCAACTGCAAAGCCGGGCAGTTTGTGGTTGGGATAGATTGCTATATGGATTCTGGAGGGTCACTTCAATTACCAGTGGTAGAGGATAGACCACTTGTAGTCTTAAAAGAAGATGCCCTTGTCATAACAACAATATGCACTTTAGAGCAATATGTACAAGTTCTATTGTTTGGTCAGGTTTAATTACAAAGACTACCAAGAGTCAAAGATGTAATGTCTATCTCCATTGGGATTTTGAGCTGGTCTCCCTGATTCTCCAACTAGGATTGTATGACATCATCAGACCAGTGGCACCTAATGCAGTCTTCAACAATGACCCTTTCAGAACCGTTACTTTATACAATAATTAACGTACCAAGACAACCAGATCCCTCTGCACCACCAATTCTGTAATCTCTCTCCATTTTAAATAGTATTTTGCATTTTTATGTTTCTTGCCAAATTCAATGAGTTCACAGTTACCCCTGTTATACTCTGATAAATGTTTGCCTGCTCACTTGGTGTATCTGTATCCTTTCACAGAACCACTGCCTCCTCTTGTTAAGCTACTTTCCTACCTGTCTTGGAGTATTTGCTAAATTTAGCTACTGTACATTTGGTTCCCTAATTCGAATAATTGATATGGATTATAAGTAGTTAAGGACACAGCATTCCACCAGTTACAGCTTGTCAACCTGAAAATGACCTAGTTGCTGCTTCCTGTAAGCTAACCAATCCTTTATCCATGCTACACAATATCCTCTTATCTCATGCAGCACCCTTTGATGTAGCACCTATGGACTACTCCCATAAGTGACATCTTATCTATACTCTTTCTGGTCTCCACCTGATGGTTAGCTCAATTGGTTGGATGGCTAGTTTATAATGCCAGCAGCACAGGTTTAATTCCTGCACCAGCTGAACTAACCATGATGGACTCTCCTTCTCAACTTCTCCCCTCACCTAGGGATGGTAACCCTCAGGTTAAAAAATGCCTGTTCTCGCTCTCTATCTATCTAATGAGAGATTGGGACTACGGTGACTTTATTTTTGCATCTTGACCTTTCAACTTAATTTTGAGTAATGTTCCATTAGAGACTCAGTTTAAAAGATTCTGAAAAGAACTAAAAGAGTTTAGACTTAATATTTCTGGAACAATTCTCCTAAACATCTCGGTACTGCAGCGTGAGATACATGCCATACTGTATATTGTTTCGTCTTCTACCATATGTCTTGGCTGTACAGTCAGTTCTGCAGACAAGAAAATGACTGTACAAATGTTCAAAGTCCTTCCTTCTGCTCATCATCATAAGGATTGATGGAACACAAGTCACCAAGATTACAGCCTGAAGCAGTGGCAGGGAAGGATGAAAATCAATGCCAATGGTACAGATGTCAATGCAGGAGACCAACCACAATGGGTTCAGTCTTACTTATGTTTACCAGGCAAAGGAGTGTGCTTCACCCAAGTCTATACATCAAACTAGCAATTTGACAGCAGAGGGAGTGGAGAGTTCAATATGGGTCAGCTTGATAGAATAAAAATATATTCCTGTCTTATTAAGACAAACGCAACACTCAGTACGCAGCTACCAAAACTGACGCAGCTTCTACTGTACTGGAAGCATTTAAATTTGCTGCAGGAGCTTTTATGAAAACCATTTCTTTAGATGGGTCTCCTATAAAGGCAGAAATTGAGTTCCTGAACTCTGATTGGGTCAGCAGCTTCAGTACAAAGGGTTGATACTGGTAACAAACTGTTGCACTTAACACCTACACTTTGAGCATCATTATAATAGCTGAGATCAATGAAGAACAGAAAATATTATCCTCATGGTGACAGGGAGGTGGTGCTGACATAGTGGCAATTTCACTGGACCAGTAGTCTAGAGCTCCTTGTTCTGAGGACAGGAGTTCAAATCCCACCTTGACAGATAGTGAAATGTGAATTCAAAACAAAAAAAATTCTAAAACATGATTGATTCTTAACTGTCCTCTGAGTAATTAGGGATGGACAATGAATGCTGACCCAGCCAGAGATGCCTGCATGCTGTGAATAAATATTTTAAAAATAGACTATCACAGTGTCAGCAATTTATAAATGCTAAAATAAACATAAACCTCCTCCCCCAGACATATACACACTTACTTGCCTGCAAGCCATACCTTCTATAACTTCCTATTCTTACAAGAGATCCTCAGGCATGTTGGCTGAATATGCACCTCACCTGAAATCGGCTGCTTGGATCACTTTAAGCCTTTCATCCAGCTCACGGCACACTAACAATTCCTGCCACAGTCACAAGTGATATCTTGCAGATTGGGGCCATAGCATTTAAGTCCAACCTTGTCTTCCTCAATCTCTTCATTATTGAGCATAGCTGACCATGATAGGTTCCTCCACCACGTCATCTCTGTTATCTAACTCAGTAGGAAGGTCCATGCATTGTTTGACTTCTGTCTGCTGAAAATCAATACTCTTTTTTTCTTTCTGTTGCATCATCTCCCCTAAAATCCTCCAATCATCTTTCTTTCCGGTACTGCTCCCCCATTCAATAGGATTACAGCTGATCCGACTGCCTCACATCCACTTTCCTGCCCTTTCCCCTTAACCCTTGATTCCCCACTTGATTAAGAATCTATCTCAGTTGTAAATATACACAAGAAATCTGGCCCTACAGCTCCCTGTGGCATGAAATTCCAAAGATTCACAATCCTCTGAAAGGAGAAATTCTTCCTCATCTCAGTCTTAATTCTGAGACTATGCCCTTTGGTCCTAGACTTTCCCATGATGGGAAACATTCTCTCACCTGCCCTGACAAGGCCCTTTAGAATCCTATGTGCTTCAATGAGATCACTTCTCATTCTTCTAAACTTCAGTGAGTAGAGTACTAACCTGTTTAACCTTTGCTCCAAGACAATCCTTCCATACAAGGGAACCTCCTAGTGAATCTTCTCTGAACTGCCTCTAATGAAATACCTTTCCTTAAATAAGGAGACCAAAACATCTCAGTCCCCCAGATGTGGTCTCACCACCATCGTGTACTGTTGTAGTAAGACTTCCTGACTCTTATATTCCAATGCCCTTGAAATAAGGGCCAACATTCAATTCACCTTCCTAATTACCTGCTGCAACTGCATGCTAGCTTTCTGTATTCTGTGCACTTCTCAACATCACCTACAAGAACTGGGTCATCTTCCATATGAATTTTGATTATAGCCATTCCTACCTTTGCACTATTCTTCTGCCCCATCCCAACCACCCATTGTCTTGTTTTAAAATGTTAGATGAGTTACCACTTCAATCAGCTGAACAGAAGGGCAAAACCACCATTTTCATCTAAGGCAAATTTTTCTCCCTTTGACACTCAACTCTATTCGTCAAGCCACGCATTCAAACATTCGAGATGTTGACATCATTCCACCTTCTTTCCAGTCCATCAGCACTGTGGATTTTTACGAATACATGTTTTCATCATGTTCTTGTTCTAGGTATTTTGTATTATGGTAGCTTTAGGTTCAGAATGTTTACAAATATTAACTTTGTGTCATTAACTCTATGCCCTTTCTGCTTTTAGTTGAACATCTCATCATTACCATCCTGGTAATCTGCCATAAACAGGAAAGCATATATATAAAGCAAGAAACCAGAAATTAAAACCAAAAATACTGTCAATGCACAAGTTGGTCAGCATCTGTGAAAACAAAATATCTTATGACATTTCACAAATGTACCCTTCGTCAGACTCCAATGGTCTTCCTGCTTGTTGAGTTCTCTTCTTGCAAAAGATGTTTGCTAGTTTCACTGTTAATATATGGAAGCCCAGTTCTTCTCAGGCAGCTTCGTGTTTCTTTTTTAATGTGATCTGCAAATAATACAGCATTACTCAGTTCATCGTTCATTTCTGAGAGACTTCTTTAGATCCAGGCATACAGGCTGCAGACCCATTTGTACTGGTGATATCAGGATATACAGGAACAGAAACAGACCATTCAGTCTATTCAACCTTCTGTTATTCAGTTCAATTATGCTTCATTGAATACTCCCTATCTCCATAATCTCTGATAACCAAAAATGGATCAATTTCTCTTTTTAAACATATGCATAGACTGAGCTTCCACAGCTCTCTGGGATAGAGAATTGCAAACCATTGTTATGAAGCAGGGGTCAACTGCCCCAAAAACCAAAACACCCAGTGAAGCTTGCCTCGCCTCAATCTGTTAAAGGAAGTGTGAAAAGTGGTATAACCTGCCTCTCACCCCCAGACCTGTTATAAAGAGGGGGTTAAATGAAATTAACTCCTGACAGTCACTCTATGATCAACAAGTAACAATGTATTTATCTTACTCCGACAGTGGACAAATTACCAGAACTACTAACAAACCAAACAATTCTCCTTCAATTACTATTCCCAAATAAAACAAACTAATGGCATGCTGTTCCAATAGATATAAGTCTCACTTATATAAACCAAAGTAATAAATAAAAACTTAAAACTTAGTCTCTCAAAATTACAGCCAGGATACATCTTCCAGAATGTTTGGTGCCTTCTCCGCTGTTCTTCAGTCAGGAACACCTTTCTCCATCCAGTTCTTGTGTCAGGAATGTTAGCTAAGAGTGCTGCTGTACCTTTATTTAGATGACGGTTACTCAGATTAGAGAATTCTGAGAGAGTCTAATAGATGGCAGTTGCTCTCACACCAATTTTCAAATACCGTCTTCTTTTATACCTATCAATATCTTACAGTAGGATTGGTCCTAGGTTGTCAAAACCATCAGATCTAAATTTAATTGGTTTTTAGTCTCTAAGTGCCTGGCTTAAATTAATTTGCTGATATTCAAACCGGTTGCCTTAATAACAAAACAAAAATATTTTTAAGAAATCAGAATCTCCGCAGTAAAAATACAAAACTAGACTTCTGCCTGGGTTGCTAATCATACAGCCTTTGGATACAAATGTTTCAATTTCAGGAACTCTGTGCCTGCTGCTGCTGCTCTCAGACTTTTTAATAATCTCCAAGCCTAGAAAAAGCACATTATCTTTTAAAGGGATCACGCACCCTTCCCCCCTACCATTTAACTAACAAATTCTAACATCCTGCCTTCCATTCCACTAGTACTCTACCATCTTGAGTAAAAACATTTCTCCTCACTCAGTCCTAAACAGCACCCCTCCTATTTTTATTATTACTTTTATGATCACTACCACAGAAAGTGATTCGAGACCAAAATATTGTGTTTTCAAGGAGGTAGATATAGCTCTTGTGGCTAAAGGGGTCAAAGAATATGGGGAGAGGGTAGGATTAGGATATAGAGCTCAATGATTAGCCATGATCATATTGAATGGCAGAGCAGGGTCAAGGAGTTGAATGGCCTACTCCTGCTCCTATCTTCCATCCGTATATGTTTAAATTGTGCCTTCTGGTACTAGTCTATCCAACCAAGGGAAACATCCACGTACATCCACACTCCCTTTAAGTATTTTGTAGATTTCAACAAGATCACTTCTCATTCTATGGGACTCTAGAGAGTATAGGCCCAGTTAGCCCAATCTTTTACATAGAACAGTCCTGCCATCCTAGGAACAAGTCGAGTGAACAAGTGTTGCATCTTCGATGCTTTGTCTAAATGTTATTTTTAATCAGTATTTAAGAATTAAGCATTTAAAAGACAGTCGAGTCATGCAGGGGCTAACAGACATCTCTGCAGTGGTTCCAAATATCAAGCAAAATCTGCGCATGTTAGGAACCAAGACCGAAGATACTGTCAGATGAAATTGTAGGGAAATGATTAACAAGAATATCTTGCTTTCTCTTTCAGATGGGGGAAGGTGACAGCCCTAGTCGTATTATTGATAAACTATTAATACAGAGACCCACATAAATGTTCCAAGGACCTGGGTTTGGAGACCACCATGAGATGGTTGAAGTTCAATTCAATTAAAAAAAAAGTGAAATTAACAGTCTAGTGGTCATCGTGAAACATGTATAACGTGCAGAAAAAACACTTTGGACAGTATTTTTTACGTACACATGACAATAAATCTAAATCTAAAACTGTCACTGATTGTCAGAAAACCCCATCTGATTCACTAATGTCGTTTAAGGAAGGAAACTGCCATGCTTAACTAGTCTGTCCTACATGTGACTCCAGACCCACATCCATGTGGTTGATTTCTTCTTAAACTGCCCTTTGGGCAATTAGGGATGCCCTGGACAATAAATGTTGGCCTTTCCAGTGACATCCACATCCTGTAGATGAATTTAAAAACCCATTTTGCATCTCTAGTATTACTTCAGTAGAATATTCAAATGCCATGCCCTCTCACTTCCCCAATCTACCCCGTCCAGTAACTTAACCAGATAATCACATGACACAAGCTACTTACAAGGATGTTGCCCCGTGTGAAGAATTTTAGATACGAAGATAGATTGGCGATTGTTTTCTTTGGAATAGAGAATACAAAGAAGGGATTTAAATGAGCCATATACAACTGAGAGGGTTTGGATATGGTACATGAATATTCACCTTAAAGGGAAAATGAGAGGCATTGATTTAAATTAACTGGGGCAAAGACTAGAGTAGTGGAGAGCTTTTTTCCACCAATTGATCTTGGAGGCCTGGAATTTATTGCCTCACAGGGTTGGAAGACAGTAATCCTCATTTCTTTTCAAAACTACTTAGACGTGCACTTGAAGTGGTACAAACCCATAATGTCACGGAACAAGAGTTAGAAAATAGGAAAAGGCTGGATAGCTCATTCTCAACTGGCAAAAGGCACAATGGGCCAAAGGGCTTTCTTCTGTTGTGTAAACTTTCTGTTCCCATAGCAACATCTGGAAACGTGTTAGTAAAGAAGCTAAGGCTCTACTGTGTCAGTTTTGAATAGACGTTTGTCAAAGTTTTAGTATAGCCTTCCCTTCCAACTGAGTTTCCAATTCTTGAATACTTTTGTTCACATTAACAAATTAATATACTTAAAAGGAACATATTGATTACTTTAATATCACACTTAATATGCTCAATATAAAAGTTTCATTATATGAATGAGAAAATAACTTTAGCAACATAAATAAGTACAGAAGCTCTTCATGGGACTAATGCTTGAAAAGAACGGAACAAACTTTTGCACTCAAGTGGAAGTGTTGCATTCCAAATACTGCGTTAGTTGTCAATTGAGCCACTCCCTTTCTTCCGGCTGAGTGGGAATGTGGACTTGCTCTGAGGTTGGGTCATCTTACTGGCCAGGTGGACAAACGGCTCGATCAGAGTCTTGCGGTCTGCCACAGACACCTCCCACAATTTAACCTTCTCCGACTTTGCCCAGTGTTGAACAGCATCATGGTCCACACGTCGTGCTTCCTGCAGGTCGCACTTGTTCCCCAGAATTACAATTGTCACCTGCAGAAAGAGCCAGGAAATGAGAGCTTTTAGCGACAACATGTATTTAAAGCTTTTGACTCATTTAGGTCTGTATAAAAGTGACTAAAGAAAAAAAAAAAAAAAAAAAAATTGAAAACCTTAAAAATACAGGGTAATGCTATTTCAAGATGAAGGTAGTAGCACAAAATCAGTTTAAACTGAGGAGCTTTCACAATGATTCTGCAGATGGACATATTATCCTGATGGAACCAAGCCAGGGTGACCACAGATGCAATCCCCGATCTGCACCCAGTTAGCTATCTCAGTCTCATTCTGCAGGGCTACAGGATAGGGAGCTGGAGATTTGTTTCTACCGTGTGCCCATCCCATTTCCTTTTGGGATTATTCATCATCTCCACCTCCACTGTGGGACTAATTTGCTGAGCCGACAACAAGCAAAAAGCAAGTGAAGGCATGATGACCATAGGCATAGGCAGGGTGACCTCCTTATTAGAACTTATTGAATATAGTGGACTTTTTCCTGAAGGTGGATGAACTGAACTGCTTTTCAAGTCCCTGAATGACTTTTTGAAAAACTACACACAACTCCTATGCCAGATGTGAGGGTCGTCTAGCACAGATTGAAGCAACGCCAGTCTTTTCCATTGCAGGCTGCAAGAGTTCTAGGTGAAGTGAGCATCAGGCACCTGAACCTGGACTGAAAACATAGCACTCAAAACTGCCTGAAAACTGCAGTATTATTCAGCCTGTTTGTTTAATCACTTTGGGGATCAGGGAATATTTATGCAGAACCTCCTGGGGGAAATTTAAAACGAGTTAAGCAAAGTCCACAATCACACAGACTGCACATGGAAGAGGTTTGTTTGATGGACTAAGTCACCTTTTTGCGATCTTGTACCTTACATTCATGTAAGAATATTTACTGTGAAGTGCCTGTTTGTTTTGCAGTGAGTTGAAATGGGTTTGCTGTCAGCAGAAGTGGTATGACTCTTCATTCTCCAGCATCAACACATCATGGAACAAATTTCACCAACGAAGCATTTTCTTACAACTTTAACTTAAAGTATAGCTCTTTAGTCAACAGATCAGGAATTATTGAATGTAATTTGAAAGCACTAAACAAAGTTAGTTACATGCAAAATAACATAAGTAATATTTTGGTAGCTGTACTACTGAACAATATTCATCACTGTACCTCCTTCTTATCACGGGACCTGTCAATTTCCTTCTTGAGGGCTTCGACTCGCTTGAAGGATTCCCAGCTGTCTATGCTGTACACCAATACAAACCCATCAGCAAAGGAATAGTAATGCTTGGGAAGCTCAACGCCTTCCCTCAGGCCTCTTGTGTCATAAAAGCGCACCTGCTCCCGGACACCACGGTCTGTCTCTACCGAACCAACATAAATATCTTCCAGGGTTTCATTTGTCACAGAACCTTAGAGAGACAGAGACAGAGAAAAGGGGATGATTCAAGGCATCATGAATACTTTTTTTAAGAGGATCTGACAAGGTTGATGCTGATAGCTTATTACCTCTAGGTTGTCTAGAACTAGAATTGTTTAATGAGGTAGTATTAAAAAGATATCTCATAGTTAAGGATCCTCCAGGGGAGTCATTGTAACATGGTAGAATTTCAAATTCAGTTTGAGGGAAGAGCAACCCAGTCTCAAACCAGTATTCTCAACTAACATAGGCTGGGAAAATACATTGAGGGGAAGGTCAGTAGATGAGCAATGGCAGACATTTAAACAGATATTTCACAGCCCTCAGGAAAATGTGCTATGGTCAAGAAGAGAGATTCACTAAGAAGGATAGCCACCCATGGCTAACAAAGGCTGTCATTGAGTATCCAATTACAAACTAAGGCACACAAGCAGCAAAAACTAGTGAGAGGTAAGAGAATTGGGAACTTTTAGGAAGCAGCAGATGACTAAAAAAACTAATAAGAAAGGGAGAAATGCGATTATGAAATTAAGTTGGTGAGAAATACAAAAAGCTTCTTTAAGTATGCAGACAAGTCACCAGGATCTGATGACCTACATACAAGAGTTCTAAAGGAACTGGCTGCAGAGATAGTGGGGGCATTGGTTGAAATATTCCAGAATTCACTGGCTTCCAGGATGGTTTCAGAGGATTAGGAAAACTACTTAAACAGAGGTGTCAGATTAGAAAACAGGGAGACAGAAAACAGGAAACAGTCCAACATCTGCTGTGGGGAAAATACTAGAGTTCATTATTAAAGAAGAAATAGCAGAACATTAAGAAAAGTTTAATGCAATCAGAGTCAAATGGTTTTGTTTTACCAATCCTTCTGGCACAATTGCCATGTTTACACTAAGTAGACGAACGCATCAGCTGTCTCCTACTACATTCCAAGTATCGGCCTTCCCTAGCGCTCAATATTATTAAAACAAGTGTTTCCTTACATATTTCACACAACATCTGTTTCGTGATCACATTACAATCTCACCACCAAGGCCTGTCATGCCGGGTCTCTCCATTCAGCCAATGCCTAAAGGTTTTTCCCTATCCACATACTCATCATTCTCACTGAAAGCACAGGGAAGTTGTAAATAGAAGTTTTTTTTTTTCTGGAATCTGCTGTCTCCGCACTCACCAATAACATGGTTTCCATACAGAAGCTGTTCCAAAATCGCTGTTTTTCCAACTGATGCTAAGCCACAAACCACTACTTTACAGCTCTTCCCCATCTCACTCTCTGGAACTGCTAACGTCGACCAGGAGAAGTGGGCACTGTATGGTAAAGTAAAAATAATTTATAACTGTCAGTATAGAGTATGTGAAGAGCATCAGCATTAAGAATTTGCTGAGACAGTCCAGAAAGTGCAAGAATTAACACCAAAATCAGCAATATTGCCTGTTGAAGATCAGCAAATTCAATGATATTGTTACAGTGATCTGGAACATGCTGCCCAAAAGGATGGTTCAAGTAGATTCAACAGTAACTTTCAGGCCGTTATGGGGTTGAACTAAACTTGAAAAGGAAAAAAGTGTTGCGGAGCTGTGGGGAAAGAAACATAGGAGTGGGACTAGTTGGATAGCCAGCAGAGACACAATGGGCCAATTAGCTTTCTTCTGTGTTGCATGATTCCTTAACATTCAAAAATGAATAAAAAATACATCCCAAATGTTGGAAAGTTTTAGGAAATCTTTATCAGCTGCACTCTTCATTGTCTGCAGTACAGGTTGAGTTGACTGCAGATAACAGGCAAATCCAACAGCTCTGGCAGCATCTCCTGAGAGTCCAATATTGAAGAAAAGTCAAATCAGACTCAAAACATTAGCTCTGTTTCTCTATCCACAGATACTGCCACACGTGCAGAGTTCCTCAAGCATTTTCTATTTTTATTTCAGATTTCTAGAATCCACAGTATTTTGTTTTTATAACACTAACTGGGATGTGCTAATTAATTTTTCAGAGATTCTGGGATCATTATTAAGCATGTTGTTCAATAATTTCTAAGATTCATCATGCACGTAGCTTTGGAGTGCACTAGGATTTGAAGTGCCAGCAATTTAATGACTTGCTATCAATAGAAAAAGGATCTTCTTTGCACACACTGGATACTTGAATTTGCTAAACTCAACAGACCAATCAGAATTTTAAAACTAAAAACCAAAAGAACTGTAGATGCTAGAAATCAGAAACGAAAACAGAAATTGCTGGAAAAGCTCAGTAGGTCTGGCAGCATCTGTGGAGATAAATCAGAGTTAACACTTCAGGTCCAGTGACCCTTCCTCAGAATTTTAAAAATACTTGTTTCACTAAGTGAGGGGCGCGGGGGCAATAGAAAAAGGATGTCTGGTGCCCGATTACAAACTAACCATCTATGAATTTCCCTTACTTGTTGGAAGGAAAGGCTCCCTCTATTATTATTGATGATTGAAGTATAAAAAGGGCAGATGGTTAATTGCATGGGCAATTGGTCCTGTCTACATAACTGGTATGTCCAGCTTACTCAGGAAGTTCAAGTCGCTGAGACAACATTCACTGTTAACATGCATGTTGCAGTTTGCAGCTATGCATAGGAAAGGCAGCGACTTTGATTTCCTCCATCATATGGCTGACCAGGAGTCCCTCATTTCTTACACCATCTGCCATTGGAAAGATTTGCAAATTTATCTCCAACTGTACAAATGCTCCTTCTTTGGTTGCATTAGTTGAAACAACAACTTCTGGCTCAGAGGCATGGATGCTACCCATTACACTATAATACTTCCTTAAACATGATTACTATGGAACGTGGTATCCCAGTCAGTTACACAAAAATAGTACTAGTCGCTTTTAATTCCTACATCTAGTGTATGACCCTACTTTCTATGTAAATTCCAGCTTCCTATCTTAAGTCTTGTTCCCCACCAGACCCCCCGCCCCACCCCACACAAGCCCATTTCACCTTTAGCATCCTGTTCTGATCTCTCAGAGTTATAGAACCACACAGCATGGAAACAGACCCTTTGGTCTAACTCATCCATGCAGACCAAGTTTCCCAAACAAAACCAGTCCCATTTGCCTGCCTTAGGCCCATAACCATCTAAACCTTTCCTATTCATTTACCTATCCATATGCCTTTTAAATGTTGAAACTATACCTGCATCCACCACTTCCTCTGGCAGTTCATTCCACACACAAACCACCGTCCATACGAAAAAGTTGCTCCTCAGGTCCCTTTTAAATCTTTCCCCTCTCACCATAAAATTATGCCCTCTAGTTTTGAATTCCCCCATCCTAGGGAAATAGCCTTTGCTATTCACCTTATCTATGCCCCTCATGATCAGCCCCCATCCTCCTACACTGCAATAAAAAACATCCCAGCCTATCCAGCCTCTCTCTAATAACTCAAACCCTCCAGTCCTGGTGACATCCTTGTAAATCTTTTCGGCCCCCTCTCCAATTCAACAATATTCTTCCCTATATCTGGGTGACCAGAACTGTAAGCAGTACGCCAAAAGTAGCCTCACCAATGTCCTGAACAACTGCAATATGACATCCCAACTCCTATAAACAATGTTCTGAGCAATGAAGGCAGGCTTACTAAACACCTTCTTAACCATCCTGTCTACCTGTGACACCACTTTCAAGGTACTATGTACCTGGAGCTCTAAGTCTCTCTGTTTGACAACACTCACCAGGGCCCTACCATTAACTGTGTAAATCCTGCCCTTGGTTGTCTTCCCAAAATGCAACACCTTGCATTTACCTAAATTAAACTCCATCAGCCACTCCTCTGCCCATTGGTCTAATTGATCAAGATCCCTTTGTAATCTTAGATAACTTTCTTCACTGGCTACTATATCACCAATGTTGGTGTCATCCACAAACTTACTAACCGTGCTTCCTATGTTCTCATCCAAATTTTGTTCTCCATAATCGAAATCTTCCTTTTCTACTTAGTGAGACCATAGACCAAATTTGTATTGTGACATGTATAACTAATGGATTCTGGGTAATCCAAGATGGATGACGAGAAAAGAAAAACGTGGCTGTAAGAGCTGCTCTTTTTTGAGGTATTTTCAGTGTTGGAGCTACTTCCTCGAATCCTAGGAGCAGTAATTATACTGTTATAAGCTGTTGCATTGTTTAGGAACTTTGGGGGAAAAGAAATCAAAACAACGGCACTTTAAAAAGCAGGAAGGGAGACAGAGGTAGTGACCACATGGGCAGTGATTCAAACAGAGAAAGAAACCTACGCTGCTGTCTGACCTAGCAATAACATGCACAGATGCTGTCTTTGCTGTTTGGTTTCAAGTATCTCTGGACAACAGAGTTCATTCTAAGAAAACTAAACAAACAGCGAAATTCACTGCTGAAGCAGTGGAGGCTGGTACAATTACAACATTTAGAAAGCATCTGAATGAGTATATGAATAGGAAGGGCTTTTTTTTTAATTCATTCATGGGATGAGGGCATTGCTGACCAGGCAGCATTTCTTGCCCATCCCTAATTGCCCAGAGGGCAGTTCAGAGTCAACCACATTACTGGGGGTCTGGAATCACACGTCTGCCAGGCCAGGTAAGGATGGCAGTTTCCTTCCCTAAAGGGCATTAGTGAACCAGATGGGTTTTTCCTGACAATCGACAATGGGTTCATGGTCTTTATTAGATTTTTAATTCTAAATATTTCACTGAATTCAAATTCCACCATCTGCTGCGGCGGGATTCGAACTTTGTCCCCAGGACTTCATGTGGGTCTCTGGATTAACAGTCCAGCGATAATACCACTAGGCCATTGCCTTCCCTATGTTTAGAGAGATATGGGCCAAATACTGGCAAATAAGTGTAGATTTATTTAGGATATCTGATCAGTACGTACGAGTTCGACCGAAGTGTCTATCTCTGTGCTGTATATCTCTAGGACTTTATGACTCTATTTCCTCCTCTTCAGACCTAATACAATACATATCTCTCCGAGCCAGATATAGTAAAATGAACACCAAGCAATTTTAAACACCATAGGACAAACAAATGTACAAGTGTAGCCGAAATAAATAAAGGGCAAACTGCGACAGAACATGACAGGGAACATGACAAACGCAAACTCGGGAACCAGTTTGCAGAGCATCTGCAACCCGACCTTCCTGTTGCCATGCACTTTAACTCCCCCTCCCATTCCCCAGGCAACATGTCCATCCTTGGCCTCCTCCACTATCAAAGTGAGGCTAAACATAAACTGGAGGAATAACACCTCATATTTTGCCTTGGGAGCTTACAGCCCAATGGCCTGAACATTTGGTTTTTACTCAAAGAACTGCTGATGCTGTAAATCAGGAACAAAAACAGAAGTTGCTGGAAGCTCAGCAGGTCTGGCAGCATTGGTGAAGAAAAAAAATCAGAGTTAACGTTTCTCAGAGGAGGAAAGGTCACCGGACCCGAAACATTAACTCTGATATTTTCTTCACAGATGCTGCCAGACCTGCTGAGGTTCCAGCAACTTCTCTTTTTGTTCCTGATTTACAGCATCCACAGTTCTTTTGGTTTTTATTCTGTTTTGGGGCTTGAATATTGACTTTACCAGCTTCAAAATCTCTTCCTCCCCAACCTGACAATCTTCTGACTCACCTATCCACTCCATCCTTCCCAATGACCAACCTCAATAACCCTCTATCTGCATCACCAGCGTCAAAATCTCCTCACCCTCAACCTGTCCATCTTCCTACTCAACTATCCACTTCACCCTGCCCACTGAACAATCAAAATTACTCCCTACCTGCATCCACCTATGACAATCCCACATGCACTCGCCCCAGCCCCCTCCCTCTATTTATTTCTGGGCTCCCCTCCCCATTTCTGACAAAGGTTTTTGGCCCAAAACATTGATCTTCCTGCTCCTCAAATGCTGTCTGACCAGCTATGTTTTTCCAGCTCCACATTTATTTGACTCTAGCTTCCAACATCTGCAGTCCTTACTGTCTCCGTGACAGGCAAGCATTCAACACGAGAGACTGAGATAGCGAAAACCAGCCTTTAGAAAAAGACACTTTTTTTTAAAATTAGTAATGTTGACTGAGGGATAAAGTGGTTAGCACTGCTGCCTCACAGTGCCAGGGACCTAGGTTCGATTTGGGTGACCGTCTGTGTGGAGTTTGCATACTCCCCCCGTGTCTGTGAAAGTTTCCTCCGGGTGCTCTGGTTTCCTCCCACAGTCCAAAGATGTGCAGGTTAAGTGGATCGGCCGTGCCAAATTCTCAGTAGTGTCCATGGATGTGTGGGCTAGGGGGCTTAGCCACAGGAAAATGCAGGGTTACAGGGATAGGCTAGGTGTCTGGGTGAGATGCTCTTCAGACAGGTAGTGTGGACCCAAATGGCCTGCTTCCACACTGTAGGGATTCAATGTTCAAAAGGGGAGCATTTCCCTGCCAAGAGATCTTCCACATCCACCTGGAAAAGGGGAAGTGTTGAACGTCCCATCTGAAAGATGTCAATTCTGGCAGTGCAGCACTGCCCTTGGGGAGATCAGCCTGGATTCTGTTGCTCAAGTATCTGGGGTTGGAAGTTGAATAAAGTCTCCTGTCCCAAGTGGCCAAACCACTGAGCCATAGCTGAAAATAATGCAAACCTAAAAGGCTGATGAACACTGTGTAACACATAAACAGGATGATGAACATAAAACAAACAGATTAATACTTCCTGCCCAGTGAGATCCCAGCCCCTTTCCTGATTGCTGCTAATATTTTTACCTGCAAACAGTAAGTAAGAGGTTTGAGAGGACGCAGCTTCAGGATCACCTCGGTTGGGACGTCCGTGAGGAAGGAATAAGAATATTGATATCGATTTGTTCCCGGCAGATGAACAGATTAAAGTAAACAAGGGCTTTCCTCCTCAAAACAAGCCCAGCCTCTGCTTCCATGCAACAAACAAGAAGACGGCGCGGAACATGCGTTACCTCAACCGCTCTAGCACGGCTCCCAGTACAGCGCCCTCAAGAGGTCTGGAGGAGAGTTCGCCCTTTATTTCCTCAGTGCGGTGCTGACACCTTGTTTGATTGAATACACTATGGGATTTGAAAATTACTTACAATCCAACAGATTTTATCTTTGTAAATATTGGTTCTATTTCACCAAATGCATTTATTTCCCTGGAAAGGAATACTTTCATCTTTGTATGTTTGTTTACTTGTTCATGGGATGTCGGTGTCTCTGGCTACAGGCTACTATGTATTTCTACCCCCGAAGGTGCCTTTCACAGCCACAGGATGTCCCAAAGGCCTTGATGGCAGATTAAGTTGTTTTGAAGTGTTGTCACCGTTGCCAAGTAGGAGATGCAACAACCAATCTGCAATTACAGCAGTGTGATCATTTTTTTTGCAGTGCTGATTGATTGCTAAGTGTTGGACAGGAGAAGAGGGGATAATTCTCCTACTACTCTTTGCAATAGTGCCATGTCTGCCAGATGGCGCAGATACAACCTTAGTTTACTATCTGAAAGACATACCACACCAGGTTAGATTTTTTCACTTACATCTCTGGAGTGGTACTTGGGCCCGTAACCTGATTCAGAGGTGAGAGTGCTACCTTCAGAGCCACAGCTGCCACCTGCACAGAATTATCATTACCCCTTTATCCCTTATTATTTGTTAATGGGATGTGGGCATTCCCAGGCAACCAATTATTGCCCATCCCTAATTACCCTTGAAGGCTGGTGCTGAGTTGCCCTCTTGCACTGCTGTAGTCCATGGAATGTAGAGCCACCCACAGTACATTTAGGAAGGGCATTCTGGGATTCTGACTCAGCAGCACTGGAGGAACAAGTCAGGATGGTTGTGGTTTGGAGGGATCTTGCAGGTGATTGGGTTCCCAAGTATCTTTAGCCCTTGGGCTTCTCGGCGGAGGACGTCATGGGTTTGAAAGGTGCTGTGCAATACAGAAACATTGATAGTTGCTAACTGGTACAGAAACACTGCCAATGAGGACACAACACCCCTATCAGTGTACTGTGGTTGCCGTGTATTACTCTTACATGCTACAGAAACTCACCACTGACAGCCATCTTTCCTAATGGATATTAGTGAGTGAGATTGGTTTTTCCTGACAATCAGCAATAATCATCATTAGATTCCTGATGCCAGATTTTTTTTTAATTGTTTTTAAATTCCACTATCTCCCATGGCATAATTCAAACGTGAATCACCAGAACATTACCTGCATCTCTGGATTAAAAGCCTAGTAACAATACCACAAAGCCATCACTTACTCAGAGGTGCATTGGTTCAAATTAAATTCAAACATATTCAATCCTAAGTTGCCCTCCAAGACATGCCCCATTGTGGTTTGGACATATATCATTGTTTCTTCAGTCTTGCTGTGTCAAAATCCTGGAAGTTCCTACCCAAAAGCGCTATGGGAGTATTAACCAAATATGGACTGCTCATCACCATCATCTCAAGGCCATCTTGTGTTGAACAATAAATGCTGATTTTGCCAATGATAACCCAATCTTGGAGACAATTTTTGTTTTAAAAACCATTAATTGTTTATACAAAGGATCATGGTTGTCAATATATATTAAAGTTACATAAAATCACATAATTGTGCAAACAATTGTTCACGTGAGGAGAAAAGCTACTTGGTAAATATATCTGCGGATGTCAGTGCGGAGATCATAGCTTCAGGGTCAGGGCAAGGGAAGATGGTTCTCAAAGAACCAAAATACGTTGACAAGGTAATTGTAAATAAGAGCAGATCTCAGTCAATCTATGAAATGGCACACAACTGAAAGCTTGAATTAGACATGGATCAGAAATAAGGTTGATATTAGATTGGAGAAGTGAAAGGTTGTCTGCAATCCCAGAACCAGCTTTAAAAAGGCAAATGTTCAGAATTGAATTGCGTTGTCATTTTTAGATCTCGTACAGGTTTGGATTCCC
This sequence comes from Ginglymostoma cirratum, assembly GCA_024137785.1. NCBI lineage: Eukaryota > Metazoa > Chordata > Chondrichthyes > Orectolobiformes > Ginglymostomatidae > Ginglymostoma > Ginglymostoma cirratum. The sequence goes on along the minus strand of JAHRHZ010000056.1, from coordinate 2,895,619 downwards.
TCCGTCCTTCTCCTAGTCCTTTCACAAATAAAACAAAAGACCCATTTACCCCCAAGTTGGCACAGAATGTTTGTAAATTTAAATGGAAGAAAATGAAATGGCATACTATCGCGTTTTTGCGATTGAATAAATTAAACTACATTCCCACAGACAAAAAAGGTTAAAAAAAGTAATACTTGGCTGTTATACACTGATCGTACGGTCCTCCATTTTAAAGTATCTGGGACAATTCGGTCCATATGTGTCATTCATCAGTTTTACTGTTTGTCCCTCTGGTTATTGTTAGGGATTTACACCAAATTGTGCATAAATTCAGGTCTTTGCATTCAGGTTAAGTAATTGATTAGCTCCACAATCACAACACGTGACAGTCATTTTTGGGTGGACAGGTGAGGGTCAAATTTGAAAACCAGATTCTTGACCTCTTGATTGGAATTTGTAACTTGGTCACAGAAATTAGAGAAGTGCCAGGTTTGCACTAGACCACAGCACCCCTGAACGTGTGAGGACAAAATCTGCAAGGTTCCCACGCTTGATGATTATTCACTAATTTAGACAATAACATGAATTTCAAATAGAATTGTATTCAGCCATGATACAGGCAAATCAAATAAGCGCTTGACATTGGCTGACAGGGCACCGGAATATTGTATTGTAAGATTGATACTAGGCTGAAAAATTACCACAGAACACCTTCAGAGAGACAAACAAAGGGAGCAAGATAAAGTAAAATTGATATATCACAAAAAAAATCAAAACGTAATTCCCAATTTTGGGCTTTTTTATGTAGTTAACATAATTAAATCAAGCTGAGGTCTGTACCAGAGTTAAAGTCAAGAAAGCATACCAACGCCTCTTCTTCCACAGAAGGCTAAGGAAATTTGGCAGGTCCATAATGACAGTTAACAATTTTTATAGATGCACATGGAAAGCATCCTATGCAATGCATCACAGCTTGGTATGGCAACTGCCCAAGACTGCAAGAAATTACAGAGAGTTGTAAACACAGCCTAGTCCATCACACAAACCAGCCTTCCATCCATTGCCTCCGTCTACACTTCCTGCAGTTTCGGGAAAGCAACCAATAATAATCAAAGACCCCTCCTACTCCGGTTATACTCTCTTCAACCCTCTTCCATCAGGCAGAAGATACATAAGTTTGAAAACACATACCAACGGATTTAAGAATAGCTTCTTCCCTACTACTATCGGACTTATGAAGGGGCCTCTCATATATTAGAATTGATCTTTCTCTGCACCTTCTTTTAGCTTTAACATACATTCTGCATTCTGTACTATTACCCTGATGTAGTTATGTAACGTATCCTTTGTCTAGTTAGCATGCAAAACAATAATTTCCACTGTAGCTCGGTACATGTGACCTGCTGCTAGTGTTGCTGCCAAACACCACATTATGTTGCTTGTATTAGTGCCAGGAAGTGCAGTTATCATCAGTGCCACAGTGCCAGGCATAGTCTCCATTACAAAAACAAAAATTGCTGGAGAATCTCAGCAAGCCTGGCAGCATATGTAGAAAGAAAGCAGAGGTAATGTTTCAGGTCCAGTGACCCTTCTTCAGAACTATTTATGCTGGTAATGTTGGTGCCAAGCAGTGCAATCATCATCGGGTCAGTGGGCAAGCACTACTATCTCACAGTGCCAGGGACCCAGGTTCAATTCCAGCCTCGGGCGACTGTGTGGAGTTTGTACATTCTCCCCATGTCTGTGTGGGTTTCCTCCAGGCGCACTGTTTTCTCCCACATCCAAATATTTGTTGATTACGTGGATTGGCCATGCTAAATTCCATAGTGCCCAGGGACGTGTAAGTTAGGTGCGTTAGTCATGGGAAATGCAGGGTTACAGGGATAAGGTAGGGGAGGCGAAACTGGGTGAGATGCTCTCCAGAGAGTCAGTGTGGGCTTGTTGGGTCGAACTGGCTGTTTCCACACTGTAGGGATTCTACACAAACCCAAGGTGACAGGCACAGTCAATCTGGCAGTGATGGTGCTAGGTAAGTAATCATCATCAGGGTCACAGAGCCAGGCTGATAGTACCAGTGCCAGCCAGTGGAGGTCCTCCATCTGTTTGGGAGGTCTGCGGTAGTTTATGCCGCAGGGACGCTCTTGCCTCCCGCCCGGCGGGTGGAAGCCTCGTTGTTCCGGAAGCCGGTCGGTACCGGGGTCCGGGTGTTAGGAAATGGCGGCTGGAGACTGCGACGTGACGATGGCCCCGGAGCCGAACGGAGCGGGGGAGGCCGATTTGGAGAGGTAACCGGGAGGGGAGGGTTACTGCTGGATCCCCCGGCGGATGAAATAACAAACAAGGGCCGGGCCGGGCCTCGCCTGGAAGCGGAGTCGGGTGATTGAAGTCCCTGAGGGTGAGATATAGGCCCCGGGGGGGGGGGAAAGACGGTTAACCCTGTGCCCGAGGAACACAGGATCCTGGAGAAGGACAGGCCCAGGCTGCGGCCACAAGTCCCATCGCGTTATCTATGTTAAATATGTCTCAGGCGTTTGTCAATTTTATGTAAACGGCTGAAAATAATCGATCATTTCTCCACCTTTGATGCTGCAACTATCCTTTCCTCATGTTGGTGCCTTCGTTTATAATCGGCACATTCATATTTCTTCAAGACAGTTATTATTTCTAATTTACAGGCTTTGGAATTTTAGACAGGATTATTTTGTGACCAGGAAGAATCTCTCCCCAGAATCCACGTGGGGTTTTGTGCCAATACTGAAATGGCAATCTTCCCCCCCCCCCCCCCCGCCCCCATAAGTACTAGAACCTTCCTCTTAGAACACATACGAAGATGTGGTCTGTGTTTTACCAGATATCAATTTGTTCTCACTCCATTTTATTTAATTCCCAAATGGTCTGATTTATCAAACATCGATTTGCTCAGCCAAGTGTAAGTAATGTGGGTTAGAAGGCCCAGGCTCTGCAGGAGCCAGAGATTTCTCAGTTTAGGGATAAGTTTGTTCATTTTTGTTCTGTGAGACATCCTTCCCCACCCTGCCCCTTAAATGTAAAACTTCATTGGAAAATAGATATGCAATGAGCACTGTATTAATTCACCAGATTTGTTTGAAGTCAAGTCTGAATGCAGTACCAGGATTTTGTGCCCAGAAATGTTATTGGAAATATAGCGGGGTTGTAAAGTACTCTTTTGGCTGTAGAAGGTCACGGATGACCTTATTGATTTGTTTCAGATGATAAAATGGATATGATTGATTGATAGAGAAATCTACCGCCTGTAGTGAGGACAGGTTTGAGGGATTGAATGGCCTACTCCTATGCCAGCATTTCTTTGAACGGATTGTTGATGAGCCCTTGATTCTTGTACTTTTTATCCCACACTCGAAAAAGAAATTACATGCCTTGAATGTAAGTGGGCATTAACTAAGCCACGAATAACAGTGATGTTGAAAGATCGAGCACATCTGCCTTATCCCTGCCTTTTTACAACTCTCATTTCTGAAATGTTTGCAAACTCCCAAGTAATGCCTGTTTGTGAAATGAGTATTTGTGTATATTTAGATGTGGTATAAAACTAGAATGTTCTTTTAGAGAGCTAGCCTGAGAAATTGTGGACTGAATGGTTGCCACCATATTGGAAAATTATGCGATGATTCCTTTGCTATTTCACCCATAATTGTATGTTGGAATTAGTACAATCAGCATTTTGATCTATTCCAGGTCCGTTACATGAAACCTGTTAGGAAAATTTGAATTAGCTTTGATTCTTCCCAGGCATACATCCATGGAAGTCCATCACCTTGAAATCGTTTGAGTTGTATTCATCAGTCTGCGGAATAAAGATCCTGAAAAGAGAGCCCATTAGACTCGTCACACTTGTATTGGCCCTCTGAAAGCTTTAGTCACTTCTACTCTTTCCTAGTACCTTTATTTAAGTTTTTTTCTTCAATATTTTTAATCCTTCTTTAAAGATGGTAATAGATTCTTTACAGCCCTGCTTTCTATTGGGTATCCTTTGTGCTATTCAAAGGAAGAAACAAATCTTATCCTTTTGTTCTTTTGATTAGCTTAAATTTACACAGCTGCTAGTTTCCAATTCACAAACCTAGGAAATTAACTTTCTCCAAATTTGCTTCATGTCATAGAATCACAGTTATACAGCACAGAAACAGACCCTTCTGGCTCATATCCCTCCAAATGTTTCCTATTCATATACTTATCCAAATGTCTTTTAAACGTTATGTGTATGGGATTGCCTGATGGCTTTTAGGTCAGGAGAGTTGTGGTAAGGGCTATATATCCAGGTAGAGCAGAGCATGTGGATGACGATAACTATGATTAGAAACAAGCCTATTCAGGAGCTAACCTGCAGACTTGTTAAGTAATTATTTATTGGAGCCGGACTTGCATATGTCTGGGAAATGTTTTGTGTGACTGAATTGGAATTCAAAATGGATGTCTTGTGGAGGAGTATTTGAGCAGAGACGAATAAATCGCATCAGTCCTCCAAAAGCCTGACAGTGGGATGTTATTACTCAGCAGTTCACAACTAAACATTAAACTCATTACATAAAGGGATTTTGTCTGAATTTCGGAAGATTTTGACTAAATTTGTCCATTGAATGCTTCATCGTTGCAGTTTTAATTTGTATAACACTTGTTCTTCCAGACAACTGTGTGGAAACTGCTTAATTATAGAATGGTTACAGATGACATAAAAATGTTATATTTGTCATCAGAAGTCTTGGGTGATGAAATTTTCTTTCTGAAAGTGCACTCTAACTCTTATGATAAAATATTACAGGTTTACTTTATGCTGAAAATTCCTGAGCTAATTTGGTGTTGGGGTAGGTTAGTGTAGAGCTAGAACATTATTGCAGGAAGAACTCTGGTTTGATCCACTTGCAGTAGTGTTGTTTAGAACTGAATGTTGGACTGGTGTTAGCATTTGCTACAGCTTCTCACGTTCCAGGTCATGCCAGTCAGATCTGTTACACGGGTGAGTTTGAATTTATTTGAGAGGTGGGAACTCATACAAAATGGCTGTTGCTCATGTTTTATTTTTTGTAACTTCCCCACAGAGGCAGTTTCTCCACATCTGTAAAATATTCTGCTGTTAGTATTGGAAAAGTACACCTGTTGGGTGATACAAATTGTCATCTTTGGCGGAAGTGTTGAACCTTTATCTAAAAGGGTACAGCAGTATTTCCAGTGATTAAATGTGACCCAATTCTTGAAAACAAAATGAAAAAATATCAAGTGGTGGTATTTACTGCTGTCCAGTGATCAAGTGTAAAAAAATTATTTTAAATCAAATTAGGACACACCTTCTTAGTAGATGGATCTTGAATCCAGCCTGGAGTGGGGACATTGCCACAAGACCTTGGCGAGCAAGCCAGTAGCTTCAAATGAACTGAATCTTCTAAGTTTGACCTCCCAAATTAATTTGCTGATGAAATTGCTTTTATAATTGATCATTCCTTCCTTTTTGTTAATCATGGGATTTTGGCATCGTTGGCACATGTAGCATTTGTTACCAATCACTTGCCTAAGTGACTTGCTGCACCATTTCGGAGGGCAGATAAGAGTCAGCCACATTGTTGTGGATACAAAGTCCATGGTCGGCAAGATCAGGCACTTAGGGCGCATTTCCTTCTTTGAGCAGCATTAGTAAATCCACATTTTATTTTAACAGCAATTGATAATAGTTTCAAGTCACCATTCCGAGACTACCTTTATATCCCAGATTAATTCAGTTTAAATTCCATCAGCTGCCAAGGTAGGATTTGGGCCTCAGGATTATTCATCTAATTACATTATCATTACAAACTGCTTTCCTGGAATATTAGTAAATATTTTATGAAATGAAAGAGTAAATTGATAATATTTCTTGCAATCCACCAATTAATTTTGTCAAATCTGTAATGTATTCAAGGCTTTCCGTAGAATGCTGTATGTTTCATAATGTATTGGCTTGTCAGCAAATCAATCTTTTCAACATATTTATTCTATATTCAGTGTGCCCATGAACAGAACACTCTTGTGTGGCTTGTCAAGATGATGAGGGGAAAATACGCCAGTTAGTTTCCAGAGTTCTGGCTTAAATTTCCCAGGTATATAACAATATTAAGCTTGTGACCTGAATCAGTCTTAGGGTCTCCGATTTAAATCGGTCTGCAGACTAATTGCATAAGACTTAAATTGTAATTGTAAACAGTTAATAGCCAACCAGCTCTTAAGGAGGGATAATACCTGAACTGAGCAATTATACCTGTAGGTAAGGAGTGAATGGCCATGTTGCTTTTCTTTACAATATACGAACATTGAGCAGGAGTGGCAGTTCCTCGGGCCTGCTCTGTCATTCAATAAGATCACGGCTGACCTGATTATAACCTCAAATCTGCAGTCCCACCTACCCTGATAACATTTTACCTCTGGTTTAATGAGGATCTATGTATCTCTCCTTTAAAAATTTCTCAGGGTTTGTTTTATTCACATGGAAGATGTGGACATCACTGGCTGGGCTAACATTTATTTCCTATCCTTAGTTGCCCTTGAGAAGCCTTCTTAGGGGAAACAGTTCCACTTTGTCTCTGTTTTAAATGGGAAACCCCTGACTTCTAACCACTGACACCCTAGTTCTAGATTCTCCCATTAGAGGAAACATCCTCTCACAGCTGCCCTGTCAAGACCCCTCAGGATCTTGCATTTCAATCAAGTTACCTCTTATTCTTTTGAACTCCAGGTACAAGCCTCGCCTGTCCAACCTCATAAGGCAACCTGCCCATTTCAGGTATTAGTCTAGTAACGCTTCTCTTAAACAATGTCCAACATACACAAAACCTTCCTTAAATAAGGTCATACGGTATATAGTACTGCGATGGGATCACATTAGTCACCTGTATAACTGAAGCATAACCTCCCTGCTTTTGGAAACCAACAGAACTGCGGATGCTGGAGGTCAGAAACAAACAGAAGCAGAATTTGCTGGAGGAACTCAGTTGGTCTGACAGCATCTGTGGAGAAAAAAAACCATTAAATGTTGAGAGTCCTGTGACCATTAGGAACTAGAAGCAGCTAGAAAAAATTGAGCTGATGAAAGGAGGCCGTGGTTGGGGAAGGAGAATAAAGAGAGAGAGAGAGGGAAAGAAAGGCAGACAAAAGTATTGTTGATAATAGACCAGGGAAAATGCTGGATAGATGATAATGGGGACTGAGAGTAATTGAAAATGAGATGGCAGTACTGAAAGCAACCTATTTCATGAGAGACCTGGAGTAGTGGGGTAGGTCATAGATAAGGAAGTGAGTGGTCACACTCTTAGGTTTAAAACTTGACATTGAGTCAATGGGTGTTGTTTTCTACGTAACCAACCTATTTTCAACTGGTCCCACTGTCACCAACCACCATTAGCTTCCCTTCTTCCCAGGGCTTCTTTCTCTCAATCTTTCTTTCCCTTTTTATTTCCATAGTACTCTCTCTGTCTTTCCTCTCTCTAGTGTTCACACAGAATCTGTACCATGTGGAAACAGGCCATTCAGCCCAACAACTCCGCACCACCCTTCCGAAGAGCATCACACCCAGACCCATTCTCCTACACTTTGCCTGTAACCCTGCATTTCCCATGCCTAATCCACCTAACTTACACACCCCTCGACGCTATGGACAATTTTAGCGTGGCCAATCCACTTGAACTGCATGTTTTTGAACTGTGGGAGGAAACCGGAGCACCCAGAGGAAACCCACGCAGAGACAGGGAGAATGTGAAAACTTCAGACAAACAGTCGTCCAAGGGTGGAATTGAACCCGGGTTCCTGGCGCTGTGAGGCAGCAGTGCTAACCACTGAGCCACCGTGCTGTTTCTCATGTTCTCTCCCTCTCTCCGTCGCTCGAGTTCTCCGCCTCGTGCTCGCATGCTGACTCTTTTTCGTGCTCACGTGCCCTCGTGTTCTCACATTCTCGCACGTGTTCTTGCGCTCTGTCTCTCTCCCTCGCGCGCGCGCTCCGTCTCTCTGTGTCTTGCGCGCTCCATCTTTCTCCTCCTTTCTTCCAGAGTGCTGCTAGGATTTGCAACAGTCTTGCAGAATTGATACGAGGGAGAACATGAATGCATTTGATGGTGCAGATCAAAGGGCTTCATAAAAATCAACAACTATAACTGTGTGATGCTTGAACATTTTATTAAGCTGGCACGATGCAACTCCAGAAATGATTGCACGATTTTTCACATTAAGACTACAAGCAGTTACTCTGAAATTACTCCAAATGGTAAGCTGTGTGGGAGTAAATTCAGTTCCGATTGTGTGGCAGTTAATTATGATTGGAAAAGATTCTCCAAATATCTGTCTAAATTATTTTAATCTAAGGCGAGAGGACAAATCTCCACCTTTGATTATTATTCAATCAAGTAATATTGTTTCTCCAAGGCTGTCCAGGTGGAGAAGCAGGAGGAGCTTTCTCCCAAGGGTTGGCATCATTTGTGGTTCTTGTGAACGTTCACCAAGAAACATGGTGGTTCGTAGCAGTGGGTTCCAGTTTTGGTAGAGCAGTTGCTGTCCACCCCAACAATGATACAGTGGTGAAGGGGTGTCCGTTTTGATGCAGTTACTGATTTCACATGAAGCAGGTTATAGGCAGAAGTGACAACTACGTCAGTCAGGGATCCGAATCAAATTTGTTCCTGAAAATCAGGAGGTCAGTACTAATGATTGATAGTTCAGTATTACTTTACCCAGCTGAGAAAGAAGGAACGGGTTCAGCAAAGATTTATGAAGGTATTGCCAGGGTTGAAGGGTTTGAGCTATAAGGAGAGCCTGAATAGGCTGGGGCTATTTTCCATGGAGTGACAGAGGCTGAGGGGTGACCTTGTGGAAGTTTATAAAATCATGAGGGGCACGGATGGGATAAATAGGCAAGGTCTTTTCCCCCGGACAGGGGAGTCCAAAACTAGAGGGCATAGATTTAAGATGTGGGGGGAAGATATAAAGGGGACCCAAGGGCAACTTTTTCAAGCAGAGGGTGGTGCGTCTATGGAAAGAGCTGCCAGAGGAAGTGGTGGAGACTGGGACAATTACAACATTTAAAAGGTTCTGGATGGGTATATGAATAGGAAGGATTTAGAGGGATATGGTCCAAATGCTGGCAAATGGGACTAGATCTATGTAGGATATCTGGTCAGCATGAACAAGTTGGGCCGAAGGGTCTGTTTCTGTGCTGTATATCTCTAAAACTCTCTCTCCTTGTCTCTCCCTCTCTCTCGCTCGCTTTCTCTCTCTCTCTCTCTCTCTTCTCCCCCCCCATACTGTCCTTTCCCTCACTCTGTCTCTCCCTCCGTCGTTCGTTCTCGCTCTCGCTCTCTCTCTCTCTCTCTCTCTCTCATCTCGTTCTCTCTCTCTCGTTCTCGTTCTCACTCGTTCTCTCGCTCTTGTGCTCTCGCTCGTTCTCGCTCGCGCTCATTCTCTGTCCCTTCTGTCTGTCTATTCATTTTTCCATCCACTGAGCTTGCTCTCCGCCTACCTATTTACTCATCACCCCCTCCCCTCCCGGCTGAATTTCTGTTTTTGCTTCCTCTGTACTTTTATGTTCAGTTCCCCTTGTGATAAATTCAATTATTTTATTAGCCTTGCTAATTACTTGCTGTGCCTGCATTCTAACCTTGTGTGAGTCATGCACTAGGAAAGCAAAGGCTTAGCAATGATCTAAGAGAGATGTTTCCGGTTGTGAAGTGGTTTAGGTTGGTATAGAGAAGATGTTTTAGCTTCTGAGCAAGTCCAAAACTGAAGTACATGAAAAGACAACATCACAATCAATCTAATAGAGTAATCAGCAAAACATGTTTCCCAAAGGGTGGTTGATTAGTTGAGGAGATTAGCATCAAAGCATTTAAAGGGAGGTCTGGGAAGTATGAAAAGGAGAATGGAGTGAAGGGTTGTGCTGTTTTGGTTGGATGAAGAGGAGTCTAGGAGGAACATAAGCCTTGGCACAGACCATTTAAGTCCAATGGCCTGTTTCTGTCATAAATACTCTGTTATAGGTAGTATGAAGAAGAGCTTCTGGCAATAATCACCCTGTAATGTTCAACAGGAGCTGAAACTGAGGCTTTGCTTTTAAGCATTAAAAAATGTTCTGACGTAGGAGATCTACAATCCTGAGTGAATTCTTAGAACATTGTTGTAGGAATGGACTCATTTAGGGTTGTTATTCATTTCACTTATTCATAGTTAAGTTTTGCTCGCTGATTTCTAACTGAAGTGCACAATTGATAGTAAATGGTTTCTGTGGCTTTTTATCGCCACAAACAGACAACAAAAATTAAATTCCTCTGGGATACAGTGGCAAGAATACACCCGCTGTTGATTGTACCAGGCAGCTTCCATTATGCGAAGTATTACCAGGAACTAGCCACTCAGATTCCCCATTTTCAAAACAAACATTAGGATTTAATTGTTGAAAGCCTTCAACACTGTAGTGGCATGTTCACCATACAAATAATTGTTGTCTCTGCTTTACAGAGGGTAGAGTTTTATTGGAAAACTTTGAAATTTGGGCCTGATTAAACAGGATGTACAAAATTCATTACCTGACCAGTAGATCTCCCAGAAAAGCCAGATCAAGATGAAATTCCCTTTGAGCATATGAGTGATATTCTAGGTATGGCTATGAGGATCTGCATTTCCTGTAAAATTCAGTTTGTGGTAGAATTACAGAACTGTAGTTACGTGAATCACCTTACTTTGGGAAAATGCTGACGGTCCTGGAGAGGGTTTGGAACCGTTTACCAAAATGGTTTCAGGATGGAGGATTTTGGCTACAAGGCTAATTTTGGATAAGTATCCTCCTTGAAGCAAAAAATGAGAGGATTTTTGATTGAAGTGTGCAAGGTAATGATATATTTGGATATGGTAGACAGGGAAATCTGTTCCCATTAGCGCATGATGCAAGAATGAGGGGACACTGTTTTGTGTTTTTGGTAAGTGATGCAGGGGAAAATGAAGGTGGACTATTTTCACAGTTAGTGTTAACGACCTGGAACTTGCTGACCATGAGAGCCATAGAAACAGAAACAATCAATGATTTGCAAAGGAATTGAATGGGCATTTGAAGGCTACAAGGAAATTGAGTGGATGAGTGGGACTAACTGGATTGTTCCACCAAGAGCTAGTATATAATTGATGGGCCAAAGGGCTTCCTGTGTCATAGTAATTCAGGCTTTGACCATGTGCCCAAATAAGGATTATGCAATATGCACAATAAATTTGCTGTACAGTTGATTGTATGTGTCATTTATTACAATACCAGTTTCTGATAATAAGACAAAGAACTGCAAATCCAGATGATCTGAAACAAGAACAGAAATTGCCAGAGTAACTCTGGTCTGGCAGCATCTGTGGGGAGAAAGCAGAGTTAACATTTTGAGTCCATGATCCTCCTTTAGAATTGACTCAGTGTTAACTTTGCTGCCATACCTGCTGAGTTCCTTTGATGGAATGAAAGTCTCTCAGATAGAAAGAATGAACTTGCAGCGTATAGTAACTTTCACAACCTTGGGATGTTCCAAAGCAAAGGACAATATTTTTGTGTTGTTGCAGTTGTAATGTAATGCAGCTGCCCATTTGCACAGGCCAAGCTCCCACACACAGCAATAAACCAAGTGACAAGAGAATTTGATAGGTGCTGATTGAGGTTTAAAGCATAGCAGCTCTGTTGCTCTTCGAAACATGCCATGAGATCATTTACACGCTTTCTGAGTACTGCACTGGGTATTAGTATACATTACATGCTCATGTCCTTGTGTACGGCTTGCACCCTCTTTCTAAGCACTGAGCCAAGGCTTACACTCTAGCTTTTCTCAACCTCTAGCGTATAAAGATCTGCAGCCCAACCCAGCGTGAAAATTCAGTTGTAGTTGGTACAAAATTTGCAATCTCAATAAGTTGCTGCTTAGAGAGAAAATGGAATACAGTGTAATGTTCCAAATTTGTATGGACTTTTAATGTAAAGAAATCTCTCGTAGCATTTCACAAGTTGGAAATGGAAACCGAGAAACAATGGGTTGGTGAGCATAGTTGACTGAGTGGCTAGTTTATGATGCAGAGTAAAACCAATAGCATGGATTCAATTCCTGTACTGACTGAGGTTACCGTAAAGATCCTATCTTCTCAACCTTGCCCCTTCCCTGAAGCGTGGTGATCCTCAGGTTAAACTACCACCAATCAGCTCTATCTAATGAGAGAGCAGCCCTCTGGTTGTTTGGGACTATGATGACTTTATTTACTTTTATGTTGATGAGAAACTTAATCGAAGACTTGAAGACAACTGTGAGAAACCACTCCTAAGATAACCTCTATTGTAGAGGCATGTATCATCACTTTCTGATTTTAATTTCCCGAAGGATAATTTGCAATTCCAAATCCTGGAGCTGTACTCACCCAGTTCTTCAAGTATGCTCAATTGCTCAGTTGTAGTTCAGTGTTGCCTCATGATTCAAATTCCCCAATGCATTGCATTGAGCATAGTAACCACACAGATTGAGAATGGGTGGGAGATAACTGAACTAAAGGCAGTAGATAAAAGCCTTGAATACCAATGGTTTAATATCCTGAGAGATTAGCATCTTTATTTTGGTGCTTCTGACTGCAGCCAATCAAATGAGTTAGTAGTTGATGGGATGCCCATAAACACATCTTTGAATCCATATCCAGATGAAGACGTGTCTAATCTGGTCCCATGCTTTCATCCAAAAGTAATTTTGTTCCCACCACTAACTAAATAGTAAGATCAATCATATGAATTTGTAAAGCAGTGAAATAAAAGATATAGCTACTGGTCAATTCATCGAGTAGCACAACTTTTTATTGCCACAGAATTATAATCAAGTCTGATGCTAAAAGCTGCTCATGTTGATCAAAGCTAAACTGCCTGAAACTTGTATCAGAGATCAAAGGTACTGCAGATGCTGGAGGATCAGAGATAACAAGCATGGGGCTGGATGAACACAGCAGGTCAAGCAGCATCATAGGAGCAGGAAAACTTGATGTTTCGGGCCTGATGAAGGGTTTAGGCCCGAAACGTCAAGTTTTCCTGCCTGAAACTTGGCTTCTGGATTTTATCAGTAAAGGCGTATACTGATCATAGTTATTTCTTTAAATCTCCTCCATCCCTTTTTTAAAAAACCATTACAGCCTGCATCATTGGAAAACAAACGGGTTTAAAATCAATTCTTGCTGGGCTTACCCTTTTTAAGAACTGACTGAAATTGTGGATCTGATTATGTAGTTTTGGACTTGAGATCAGTGCTGTTGTAAGAATAAATTCTGGGGATACGGAATGAGTGATTTTTATCATGAGCTGTTTATCTGATTTACAGTTTTCACATCTACCAATCCTTTTTATGATGACTTCAGCAGTGCTATGCTCTAATATTACTGTTTCTATGTTTAGATGGAGACTTCTGTATTCATACACTCGTCAAGGACGTTCATGTACTGTGTTATTTATTTTAAATAGTGATCAGAACACAGTACATTCCTTGTAAACTGGTAGTGAAGGTTTACTTTCAAAAACCTTTTTAGGGACTTTCCTTTTTGCATTCTCACTAATACTCAGACTTTTTTTTTGCTACCACATCACTGGAAAGTGCCCAATATAATTGTATTCAAGTCCCTTCAAGTACTTTTCTCTTTATAAGAGAGTCTTCTGGAAATGTGACTCACTGTCTAAAACAAAGACATGTTGATGTTGTGCAGGCCTTGCTGATTGTTGTTCTCTTGAAATGTAAGCCGAACTTTCACTTTCCATTCCTGACACACTGCTACCTTCCCAGATTTTTTTCTGTTTTGTTTTCAGATTTCAATCTTCATTTTACTTTGCATGTCACTACACCTTTCAGTTAATGGTTTACTCTTCTAAAAGTATATTTTTTAAAAAATGGGTAACAGCAAAGCAGCTGTGGGTAGTCAGGAGTGTCTCCTCTGAAATAAACAACTTACTCCTTAATTTACCTGTGTAGAGCTAGGAAGGTTCCATATTCAATCAAAGCTTTAGTAAATTGTAAATACCTGCAATGTTCAAACATGGAGTCCTAACCTATGTAAAGGAAACAAACACTGAATTTTGAGCATCAGTCTAATTCTGTATTTAGCATCTGCACATTTTTAAAAAGGTAGATTTTGAAACCATAAAAACGGATAAATTTAATTAAAACCTATTTTATTCAGAAAGTAACGCTAGATTTGGTCTTTGAACTTGTAGCTATTGCTGCAGAGTAACATTTCTTTGTCACCTATTTTCAGCTGAGTTTTCGGAAGTCAAATATTAGCCAATTTCTAACACTAATATCCATCTAAAATAATTGCGTTATGTGTGAAGAGCAAGCTACTAGTTTTTTTTAAAAGTTTGGTATTAATGAGTTGCTCATTGGAGCAATTCCATAAATGTTAATCACATCCTCCGATTGTTTTGTTTTGTCAAGGAAGTGTTTGCTATAGTATTTCCATTTTCTCCACCCTTACTTAGGTCGCCAAATAATTTTTAAATTGGGTGGCACTTGTTTCAGATTGCTGGCGTGATCCAGAAATTCCTGCTTTCATTTGTGGTGCTGCCATTAGAATACTATTGCCATCTACTGTTAATTCAAAGTCACCTTTCCTTAAGAAATCAAATTATCCAGTAATTGAAAATTAAGTAAGTTTAATGAAACAGCACAGGAGGCAATTTTTGCTTGATTTCATTTTAAATTAGCAGTTAATTTGAATTAACCAACTCTAAGGCTAAACAAGTAAATTATTGCTAGAATGAGGTAGAAGCCTTGAGCTTTTCATCCTGTACTAGCTTGGACTGAAATGCAAAATAAAACAACTTCAGAAAGGAGGCAATTTTGCGTGATCTTTTCTACTCCAATATTAGGAGCTGCTTTATTATTGCAATGTTTAAATTAATAGATTTTAAACCACACCATTTTAAATAAATACAAAGTTTTGGTGCCTCTTATTTCTGTACTGTGCCTTAAAACCCTTGCCTTCTATTATTTTGTCCTTTGCTGTTTTAACTAATGTACCACCTTTCTCTATCTCTTTTTATCAAAAATTATTCTATGAATCTGACATCATTCTTTTACCAACCTTCATTCTTCCTTCTCTTGGCTACTATCATCCAATTTGATGGTGGAAAAAACGGCTGTTTCCTAAAAATCCTGGTAAAATCATCAAGCTGTTTTGTCAAATGAGCATACTTATTAGTGACCTGGTTGAATGAGTAAACTTAGCCAGGGGACTACAGAGTTTTATTAGGGTAAGCGACATATTCTGCTTGCTATCGGCTTCTTGAAGTCCTATTTCTGCTGTGTTCCAAATTGAAGAAGAATGGACTAACCTTGGGTGCCTGTCTGTGTGGAGTTTACAAATTTTCCCCTTGCTTGCGTGAGTTTCCGCCAGGTGCTTCAGTGTCCTCCCATACTCCAAAGGTGTGTGGGTCAGGTGGATTGGCCATGCTAAATTGTCCCATAATGTCCAGGGATGTGCAGGCTAGGTGGATTAGCCATGGTAAATGTAGGGGGTTATGGAGATGGGGGTGTGGGTCTGGATGGAATGCTCTTTGGAGGGTCGGTGCAGACTCGATGGGCCAAATGGCCCCTATCTGCACTGTTAGGATTCTGTGACTTTGCTAAATGAGTTAGTGCATGAGAATTGGTTACAGATTATTCCCACATCAGACTTAGTTGCATCATGAACGTTGATTCTTCTGTTTTCTGTAATATATAACTGTTAAAACTTTGTTCTTAAAAAGTAAAATCACAAAATTAGTTGTCATTCACTCTCACAAAGTGAGAGCTGTGACAATCACAACAGTT
The DNA here is from genome assembly GCA_024137785.1 of Ginglymostoma cirratum. Lineage (NCBI taxonomy): Eukaryota > Metazoa > Chordata > Chondrichthyes > Orectolobiformes > Ginglymostomatidae > Ginglymostoma > Ginglymostoma cirratum. Next base: position 2,879,795 of record JAHRHZ010000056.1, on the reverse strand, counting down.
TTGCTCATCTAAAAACATCTTGGGAAGGCCGCGTTGAAGTGTCTTTGGAACCCTTCTACTCCATGTACAATTTGGAACGGTGTGTGACTTGGAGGTAATGAAGTTCCAATGCATCCTGCCCTCCTTTCTGGTGAAGGTCATGAAGGGTATTAGGCCATCAGATACAGGAGCACAGTCAGGCCATTGGGCCCATCAAGCCTGCACTGCCATTCGACCATGGCTGATGATTTCTCAACACCATTCTCCCGCCTTCTTCCCATAAACGTTGATCTCCTTAATAATCAAAAACCTACCTATCTCTGTCTTAAATACACTCAATGACTTGGCCTCCAAATCCTTCTGCAGCAGTGACTTCCACAGAATAATCAGCCTCTGGCTGAAGAAATTCGTCCTCATCTCAATTGTGAAAGGTTGTCCCTTATTCTAAGGCTGTGCCCTCAAGTCCTGGTATCTCCTAGCGGAAGCATCTTCTCTATGGTCATTCTATCCAGGCCTCTCAGTATTCTGTAAGTTTCAATCGGATGCCCCCCTTATTAAAACAAAGCCCAAAACTGCTCACAGTATTATAAATGCGGTCTGACCAGAGCCTTACACAGCCTCAGCAATGCATCCGTGCTCTTTATATTCTAGCCTTCTTGAAATAAATGGTAACATTGCATTTGCCTTCTGAACTGCCACCTGAATCTGCATGGTAATCTTCAGAGATTGCTGAACTAGGACTCCTAAGTCCTTTTGTGCTTCAGATTTCCAAAGCCTTTCCCTGTTTAGAAAATAGTCTACACTTCTGTTCTTCCTGCCAAAGTACATAACTTCACTTGTTCCACCTTGTATTCATAAGCCACTTCTTTGCCCACTGCTAGCCTGTCCAGGTCCTTCTGCAGCCTCCCTGCTACCTCAGCACTACCTGTGCCTCCATCTGTTACCCCATTTAGAATTTCTCCTGATTTCTATTCTTTCCAACTTGTTTACCTGTTCAAGCTATTGCACTTTTTGTTGAACTAGCAATTTGAGTAGAGGAGTCTGGAGTTTGATGCAATCTCCAACCAGTTCAAAAGGCAATGAGAGAAGTGCAGAAATAGTGAAGGAATGGAATTATAATTTGTCGGAGTTGAAAAAATATTTGTTTTGTGCATCAAGTTATCTCTACATTTTAAAAATAATTCTTCTCTTTATTTGCCTGTTCCTTAATTCTGCCCAAGCCATGCTACATTCTGTAGTAGTTCAATAATCTGTTAGACTTGAGTATGATCTATACTTCCTAGCTATTTGATCCTGAGGGGACTTGATCAGCTGACTGTTGAAAGGCTGTTTCCTCTTGAGAAGGGAGACACTAGGGTTATAGTTTAAAAATAAGGGATCACCCGTTTAAGATAGAGATGAAGGGTTGAGTCTTTCAAATTCTTTTCCTCAAAAGGCAGTGTATGCCAAATCTTTAAATATTTTTTAATGCAGAGGTAGATATATTCTTGAGTACCATGCAGAAATGAAGAATTATTGGACATATGCAGAAATGTAAATTTGTGATTAAAATCAGGTCAGCCTCAATCTTATTGAACAGCAGAGCAGGCTCAAAGGGCAGAGTGACTTACTGTATTCCATGTTCGTATGATGTTCATTTCCAACTATAGTTTGCCTGGTATTCGGTCTGATCACTCCATTATATTTCTTGTCTCCACCAACCAGTTACCTTCCCCAACTGCTTTCAAATTATGAAATAGAAATTATCTGCAGGAAACAATATTTCATTCCTTACGTGTTACAACTTGCTAAAAGATGATAATCTTTTTATTTTGCTAAAAGAGCTCACCTCTGAAAAGTTCCTTTCTGAAGAGTATTCAGTATTTTCTCTTTTTTGCCAAAAATGTTCCTCATTTTAATGCACTGTTTGTTAGTAATTCAATGCTAAGTTTCACATTTGTTAAGAAAAAGTTGAATTAAAATGTGAAAAATGCATAAGCATGAGATTTTCTAATTTTCATTGACATTACATGTAGAACATCACTTAAGTATTTCTATTAACTAGAGCATCCTATATCCCATGAATGCTGATGTAATGTCAACCTGGAGAGTTTACTTTATTTTTAGGCTGTGCACATTGGTGAAGAGCCTGGTTCTGTTATTGGTGTCAACTCGTAATAAAATTTCAGTCTTTAACAGATTAATCATTAAGGCTGCATAACTTTCCTTTGAGCATTATTAGTAACAATTGTGTTTTGCCAGAATAAACTATTTCATTAAATAACATTAAGATCAAATAAGTGCTAGGCAATGACCATCTCCAACTAGAGAGAATTGAACCATCACGCTTTGACATTCAATGGCATTACCATCACTGAACCCCCTACTATCAAAATCTTGGGGTTACCATTCACCCAAATTTGAACTAGACTAGCCATATGAATGCAGTGGCTACAAGAGTATGTCGGGGATAAGGAATCCTGCAGCCAGTAATTCTCCTGCCCTATTCCCCAAAGCCTGTCCACCATCTACAAGGCGCACATTGGGAGCATGATGGAATACTGCCCACTCACCTTTTTGCCCTTTGACCTTGTTTGGATAATTGAAAGTGATTTACCTGCACCTTGTCCAGTTTGGTCTACGATATTCGCTGTTCACAAAGTGGTCTCTAATTTGGGGAAACAAAACGCAGGCTGGTTGGCAGCTTTGCTGTATAACTATGGTCTGCAAAAATGACCCGGCACTTTTGGTTGCCTGCCACTTCAGCACATCCCAGTGTTCCCTGGCCAATATTTCCGCCTCAGGCATGCTGCAGTGCTTCACTGAGGCTCATTGTAAGCTGAAGCACCCAGGTACCTCACAGCCTTCAGAACTCAATATTGAGTTTAACAATTATATAATGTGAACACCCTTCTGCATGTTTGCTACCATCCTGTATGTTCACTACCCTCCCCCCGTACTCCACATTCTGATCTGTATAGGTTGCTCCTAGCACAGCCAGCCACTTTCAACCATTTATACTTCTCATTGGCGCCTTACCAAGCATTTTTCTCTCTCTCTCTGTTGACTGTGTACTGTATTCACTGTGCATTCCCCGTCCCAGTCCCAGATATCTTCAGTTCTTTGACAGGCTAATATAGTAAAAAACAATGGGGATGATCTGCAGCAGATTGGCAGCTTTGGGTACTGACCATCTTGATTGACAGAGTACTTGGCCGATGAGCCCACTCCTGATGTTTAGCACTTTAACCAACCACTCTCCTAGACCCTTCTGCACTCCTTAGCCACCATTTCAGGTTGATAACAGCCCCTAAATTTCATCAACAGATTGGGAAACCCTATGAGAGAGCTTACTTGCATAGTCTAAGTTAAGAAACGTAGAAAATTTACAAAAATGTTAGGCACTGCACTTCAAAACGCTTTGTTAAATGATTGAAACCTTGAGATGTTTTAACATTTTTTGAGAACAATTGAGGGAATAATGAAGTAGCTTACAACTGGGAAAAGAATTGCAATCCTGTAATAAATACGTACGGTTAAAGCTGTGTTTAATTTCACAGAGAGGCTGAATTATTTAAAGAACAAGGCAATGCATTTTATGCAAAGAAGGACTACAACGAAGCATTTAATTACTACACAAAAGCAATAGGTAAGTATTTGTTTTAAGCCATCTCCTGATGCAGTTCCCTTAGGGAGTTTGTGAATTTTGTTATAAAACTTTGAAAATTATGCAACAGTTCTGCCCTATCTTAAATGCTTGAATTCAATTAAAATGGTTTACTGCCATTTCTTTCCAGAGAATTTTCCCAAAACTGTTATCAAACAAGAGTTGGATCACTCAACATCTCTGAGCATAATTGCAAGCTCACTTGACTGACATAACTAAACGATATTTCTTTGCTTCTGCAAACACAAACATAAAATTTGGTAGTTCCAAACCTCAAAAAAAAATATAAAACTGTCCCCAAAATTGTGATGATTTCTAATATAAAAACAAGGAGTGCTGGTGTAACTTGTGAAGTTGGGCTGAATATGTGGAGAGAGAAGCCGCGATGACATTTCAAGTCCACCTGTTCTGGAGAACAGTCATTGGATTCGAATCTCAGGTTTCTGTCAACATGGATACTGCCAGACCTTCTGAATTTTTCCAACACTTCCTGTTTTTATTTCTGCTCTTCAGCACTCATGTTACTTTACTTTTATTTACCATGACTTGATTTGGAAAGTGGCAGAGTTTGCACTGCTGTGATTGTCAGGGCAGAGTACAAGGAATCAGTTGTGTCTCTAACTGGCATCGTACCTGGTCAAATGATGCTTAATGCTGTACTTCTAATGTCAGCACGTCAAGTGTTGAGTCCTCCATAAAACCCAAATCAAAAAATTAATCTAACAAATAGCAGCTACATTTATTGATTCTGACTGGACAGAAGGTGAATAATATGTGAGTTGCAAAAATGTCCTGTTAATTTATTTGGCAAGGAAAGAATATCAGATAGCAATTCAACAGAAAATGTCAATGTTCAGTTTGTGCAGATTGAAAATGATCTTTCTAGTACAGTGCTGTATTCTTAATATTACAAAGTAACTTCACCCTTTAGGATGCAAGGATTGGCTTGAGTTTTATCATGAACAAAAACAGCAGTTGCTGGAAAAGCTCAGCAGGTCTGGCAGCATCTGAAGAAAAAATCAGAGTTGAAGTTTTGGGTCCAGTGACCCTTCCTCAGTTCTGTTTTTTGTTCCTGATTTACAGCATCCGCAGTTCTTTCAGTTTTTATATAGATTTTATCAGCTCTGTTCAAGGAAGCTGGAGTGAAATGGAATCCAGCTTAACTTGTGCTTAAATGGTCTCTGTCATGGGGCTCATGCATCAAAGAATGATACAGATATGAGGTACTAGAGAGTTGCTAACGGTTGAGGATTCAAATGCCATTCTTTCAAGCTGGAGAAAATTGGAGCAAAGGTGAAAATATGATACAAGTGCCTTTAAAAGTTATAAATAATCTTGGCACAATGTTAATTTTAATCTGTAGTTCTTTTCAGAGCCAGAGCTGTTTTAACTTTAACAAATTGTTAAATCTTGTTTTTTTTCTAAATTATCACTGTCAAAAGGATAAAGGTAGAGTAGGATTTCACAGGATTGCTCCACAAGTTTTGTTACCGTTTTCCTAATGTAAAGGGATATTTTACTGACAGTCCTTCCAATCATAACTTGTGAAAGGCAGCTTATATGTTGCTTTATGTGTGGCATCATGGCAATATTCAGAATCAAATTTTTGTAACTGAATTCCACACTCTTGAGTTTGAGAAAATAATTTCCTTTTCACTAGACAGCAAAAACTTAATGACAGGTAAGAACTTAAAGTCATCGACAAAACCAGAGTAACCCTGAACTGTTTACTTGTTTAACATAAACCAAAGGAATCAATCTTTGGACTGTTTCTTTCACAGAAGAATCGTCTGTTTACCTGTAGAGCTTGAGAAAACATTTTACTAAACAAAAAAGGGTTGGTTGTCATTTCAATGAGCATTGGAAAATAAAGCAGTATAAAGTTGATTCCTGGTCAGTAGACCATTCAGATGTCTTCAAATTGGGGGATGGAATATTATAAATGATTTCTTTAAGCTCCTGAAGGAGATTTGTAGGTAACTACTCATCGGTGGCTGACGTTGACTATAGGGTTTACTTTCTCCTTTTAAAGACTTAGGAGGTATAATTACAAATGTGTGTCTGATTGTTAATGCAAAGTAATAGTTCTCCTATTTCTCCAATCTGTTCACAACTCCTGGCAAATGTACATTTGTTTTCCCAGATATCTGTCCTAAAAATGCCAGTTACTATGGCAACCGAGCAGCAACTCTTATGATGATTGGTAAGTTCCAGGAGGCTCTTGAAGATGCACAGCAGGCTGTGAGGCTGGATGACGCTTTTGTGAGGGTACGTCATGGATGTATTGATTTGTAGTATAGGGTATTAGTGAATCTCTGTGTCTTTTTTGTTATTGTATAATAGATGACAGAATTCTCTTTTATGGTTTTCATTTCATTCTCCACTATCCTCAATGAATTGTTGCTAACCTCGATCTCTGAAATTTTGTTCACTTTTGTCTTTTCCCCTCTATGGCTGATGAATGTATTCACGTTCACTTCACATCATCGTGAATGCTTTATTTTCTTCATGAAGTATATTGACTGACTTTAAAACAAAAGTTATCATTGTTGGTAAAACTCTAATGTATATAGTGGTAAATTGTACCTTTTGAGATAACTCAAGAAAAGTAGAGTTTAAGTATTTAAATATTGTTTTAGTAAATTTGCACACTTGTTAGCTTGATCTGTGAATTAGCTTCTGGAATGAACTGAAAATTAGTAGGGTTGTCAGTGGGCCTGTTAAGCTTAGACATGCCAATAGCCCATAGAATATAAGTCAATAATTCCCCATTTACTTTACAGGGTTGCCTCCAATGGTGCACTTCTTGTTGCCAATCTTGTAAAGTAAGCAAAGTGGCGACAGTGCCACTGAAGTCCCCCAGATGCCCTGGGACTAAATTTGCCGCATGCCTCTGATTTCTGTATGCCAGTGATGCAAATGTAAACAACTGCCTCCAGCAATACATAAATAACAACAAACATCTTGGACCTGGCTACAGGTGAGCTGGCCCCTCAGCTCATCAGTACAAGCCAACAGTGTGCTTTCGTATTTTTGACCTTTACGTAGCTTCCCTGAAAATTTGGAAACAGCCCAGCCAGAAACAAAGAAGTATCAAAGATGTCATTTTCTAAACTACGTATCCAAATTGCTTTAAACTTTTCTTTGCAACTTCCTGTCAACTCTAAATTCAGAAACAAGGCTACTACATAAACATAACTGATCTTAACATTCTGTCGAATGAATGTGCGATACTGTTAATTGATCATAGAATGATTCCTATTTTTCTACCTGCCAGAGGTAGCCACAAGTACTTTACCCTAGTTTTTTATTAGGACTGTTGTTCACAACTCAAGTTTAAAAGAATAAAAATTTTAATTGTACTTATGGGTATTTTGTACATATGACATGAAGTTTCATATCTGTTGTATTCTTGTTAATACTGACTCGTACCAACAAATTGCTGTTGCTGTGGCTGCATTTTTTGTTTACCAACTTGTGTAGTTCTTCCTGTGATTTTCTGTGGTTCAGTGCAGAATAAAGGCATTGGTAATCTGTTGGTAGGAGAGCATTTTGGTGGTAGTGATCATAAATCTGTTACTTTTACAAAAGTCATGGATAGGATAGGTACATATAACAGGGTAAGGTTTATAATTGGAGGAAGGGTAATTATAATTCTGTTAGACAAGAACTGGGTAACATAAGATGGGAACAGATGCTGTCAGGGAAGAGCACTATTGAAATGCGGAGATTATTTAAGGAATGCATACTGTGTGTGCTCGATATGTTTGTCCCTAGTAGGCAGGGAAGATGCGGTTGAGTGAGGGAGCCTTGGTTCTCAAGAGTGGTCGAATGAATGGTTAAGATGAACAAGGACTCTTATATAAGGTTTAGGAAACAAGGATCGGAAAAGGCTCTAGAGGGATACAAGTTAGCCAGGAAGGAGCTGAAGAAAGGACTTAGGAGTGCTATAAGGGGGCATGAGAAAACATTGGCAGATAGGATCAAGGAAAACTCCAAGGCTTTTTACACATACGTGAGGAATAAGAGAATGACCAGAGAAAGGGTAGGGCCGATCAAGGATTGTAAAGGGGATTTGTGCAAGGAGCCTAAAGAGATAGGAGAGGTCCTTAAGGACTACTTTTCTTTGATATTCACAACTGAGAGGGACCTAGTTGTAGAGGAGGACATTGTGAAACAGGCTGCTAGGCTAGAAGAGGTCAATGTTAGTAAGGAAGATGTACTAGGAATTTTGAAGAACTTGAAGATAGATAAGTCCCCTGGGCCTGATGGGATTTACCCAAGGATTCTATGGGAAGCGAGGTAAGAGATCACCGGTCCTTTGACGATGACCTTTTCGTCCTTACTGTCCACGGGTATAGTGCCGGAAGATTAGAGAGAGGCAAACGTCATTCCCTTGTTCAAAAAAGCGAATAGGATTAACCCTGGAAACCCTGGAAGTTAGTCTTACGTCAGTGGTGGGCAAATTATTGGAAAGGGCTCTGAGAGATAGGATTTATGTTCACTTGGATAGGCACAGTTTGATTCATGATAGTCAGCATGCATTTGTGAGGGGTAGGTCATGCCTCACAAACCTTATTGAATTCTTGGAAGAGGTGACCAAACACGTGGGTGAAGGTAGAGCAGTGGATGTGGTATACATGGATTTAAGTAAGGTGTTTGATAAGGTTCCCCATGGCAGGCTCATGCAGAAAGTAAGGAGGCATGGGACAGGGGTAAATGTGGCAGATTGGATTCAGAGTTGGCTGACCCTTAGAAGACAAAGGGTGGTAGTGGACGTAAAATATTCAACATGGTGCTCAGTTACGAGTGGTGTACCACAAGGATCCGTTCTGGGTCCTCTTCTATTTGTGATTTTTGTAAATGATTTGGATGTAAGAGTGGAAGGGTGGATTAGTAAGTTCACACCATACAAAGGTGGGTCGAGTTGTGGATAGTGCGGAGGGTTGTTCTAGGTTACAAAGGGACATTGATAGGATGCAGAGCTGGGCTGAGAAGTGGCAGATGGAGTTTAACCCTGAAAAGTGTGAGGTGATTCATTTTGGAAGGACAAACTTGAAAGCAGAATACAGGGTTAAGGGAAAGATTCTTGGCAGTGTGGCGGAGCAGAGGGCTCTTGGGGTTTATGTTCACAGTTCCCTGAAAGCTGCCACCCAGGTGGATAGAGTTGTTAAGAAGATGTATGGTTTGTTAGCTTTCATTAATAGAGGGATTGAGTTCAAGAGCCGTGAAGTTATGCTGCAGCTATACGAAAGCCTGGTTCGGCCACATCTGAAGTATTGTGTCCAGTTCTGGTTGCCTCATTACAGGAAAGATGTGGAAGCATTGGAAAAGATGCAGAGGAAATTTACCAGGATGTTTCCTGGAATGGAGGGAAAGTCTTATGAGAAAAGGTTGAGAGAGTTAGGGCTTTTCTCTTTGGAACGACAAAGGATGCGAGGTGACTTGATAGAGGTGTACAAAATGGTCAGAGGTATAGATAGAGTAGACAGCCAGAGACTTTTTCCTAGGGTGGAGGTAGCTATTACAAGGGGACGTAGTTTTAAAGTGAGTGGAGGTAGATATAGGGGAGACATCAGAGGTAGGTTCTTTACTCCAAGAGTGGTAGGGGCATGGAATGCATTGCTGGAGAGGGTAGTGGAGTCAGCCTCATTAGGGGCATTTAAGCAGCTATTAGATAGGCATATGGATGATAGTATAAGGTAGGGGTGGAGGTTAGATAGACCTTATGTTCAGGGTAAAAGTTCGGCACAACATCGTGGGCCGAAGGGCCTGTACTGTGCTGTACTGTTCTATGTTCTAATCTGTTCCTTTTCTAATCAAAGACTGCATCAATAGTTGAAGTGGAAGCAAACACCTATTTTTGTCCAGGTACTACAACTGTGCACTTTTATGGCGCACATTAAAAAATGCCGCTAATTGATGCCATTCTCTTTTAATTTCAGGGTCACCTGCGAGAGGGAAAATGCCATCTATCTTTAGGGAATGCTATGGCAGCTGGCCGGTGTTTCCAAAAAGTCCTGGAACTGGAACCCCATAGCTCCCAGGCGCTTACCGAGGTATGCAGCAAGCTTGTTATAGAGATTGCCAGAATTTGATTTACCAAAGCAACTTACCGGTTGTACTAGATTCTAATGTCTAAGAGCATTGTTTCTAAACTTCATTACAAATGTTTAGAACACTTGTGCTGTTTGCTGTGACCAACCATTAGGATCATATTTTCATTTAACTGCACTGCCACTTATCCAATGACTAGTTTTTTTGGGTGAGGAGGGAGGAAACACTGTGGTTAAAAGCATAGGTCAGAGGCTAGGAATGCTGTGGCTAGTAACTCAGCTGTTGACTGTGCAAAAGTTTGTCCACCATCTTCAAGGTGCAAGTCAGGAGTGTGATGGAATATTCACTACCTGTTTGGTTGAAGACGGCTCCAACTACACTCAAGCTTGATGCTATTCAGGACAAAGCAGTCCACTTGATTGGCACCACCTCCACGGACATTGACTAAACCATCACCAACGCTCAGCAGCAGTGTGTACTACTGCAGAAGTTCACAAAGGCTCCTTAGTGCCTTCCAAATCTATGACCACTATCATCTAGAAGGACGAAGACAGCAGACATATGGGAACACATCACCCGCAAGTTCCTTTCCAAGCCACTCACATCTGACTTAGAAATATATCGCTGTTCCTTAAGTGTTGCTGGGTCAGAATCCTGGAACACCCTCCTAACAATACCTACATCAAATGAACTGCATTGATTCAAGAGTGCAGCTCACCACCACCTTCTCAAGGGCACTTAGAGCAGGGCAATAAATATCCACATCCCCTGGATGAAAAAAGGGAAAAGGGAGTCTACATTGGGAGCACACTGATGATGGGAGGATAGGAACAGATTGCATATCCAACTTTAAGCAATGAAAGTGTAAAGGAAGAACTTTCAAATCAGAGGGGGCAAAAAGGATGGCTGGATGTCATCAACAGGTGAAGGGAACTGAATTTAGTGCTTTCATAAGATCATAAAGCAGTGGAAAATACGAGAAAAACAAGATGGGTTGAAGATTGAGAAAGAGATGATGGTGCAAGTTAGGAGGAGAAACCATCTGTTATTAGTACACAGAATCAAAAGAAAGAGCCGGGATAAAATTGTCTTCAGGAGAGACTGATGAGGAAGATATGTTGCTCAATCTGGTTAATCACTCCATTCTAGGTTCCTTCCAGATGCTAATATACTGCAATAACATTCCCATAAATGATTGATCTGCATTGAAACAGCTCCATGTGGAAGAAAGAAAGGTGATAGAAATATTAAAAAAACAAGAAAAGATAGTGAAGTAGTCATAGATGTTAATAATTGAAAAGAACAGTCTCTGTGCTGAAGCTGAGATACATATTGTACACAGTATTGGTCACATTATTTAAGGAAGGGTGTAAATGAGTTGGAAATAATTCGGAGAAGGTATACTAGACTAATACCTGAAATGGGGAAAATAAGTTTACATTGAAAGGTTGGACAGGATATGCTAGAGTTTAAAAGGATAAGAGGTGACTTGATTGGTGTGTCAAAACCTGTTTGAACAGGTTGATTAAAAATATCTGAGGTCTTGACAAGGTGAATATGGAGAGGATGGTCCCTCTTATGGGAGATTCCAGAACTGGTGATAAAAACATAAGAACTAGGAGCAGGAGTAGGCCATCTGGCCCCTCGAGCCTGCCCCGCCATTTAATAAGATCATGGCTGATCTTTTTGAGACTCAGCTCCACTTACCCGCCCGCTCACCATAACCCTTAATTCCTTTACTGTTCAAAAATTTATCTAGCCTTGCCTTAAAAACATTCAGCGAGGTAGCTTCAACCGCTTCACTGGGCAGTGAATTACAGATTCATAACCCTTTGGGTGAAGAAGTTCCTCCTGACCTCAGTCCTACATCTGCTTCCCTTTATTTTTAGGCTATGCCTTTATTTTGTGCGCTAGTTTCACCTGCTAGCGGAAACAACCTCCCTGCCTCCACCTTATCTATTTCCTTCATTATCTTATATGTTTTTATAAGATCTCCCCTGATTCTTCTGAATTCCAATGAGTATAATCCCAGTCTACTCAGTTTCTCGTCACAATCCAACCCTCTCAACTCTGGAATCAACCAAGTGAATCTCCTCTGCACCCCCTCCAGTGCTAGTCTATCTCTTCTCAAGTAAGGAGACCAAAACTGCACACAGTACTCCAGATTTGGCCTCACCAGGACCCTTTACAGCTGCAGCATAGCCTCCCTGTTTTTAAACTCCATCCTTCTACCAATGGCAGACAAAATTCCATTTGCCTTTTTAATTACCTGTGGCACCTGCAATCCCACCTTCAGCAATTCATGTACAAGGACCCCCAAGTCCTTCTGCACAGCAGCACGCTGCAATTTTTTACCACTTAAAACATATTCCATTTTGCTGTTATTCCTACCAAAATGGATGACCTCACACTTATCAACATTGTACTCCATCTGCCAGACCTTTGCCCGCTCACTTAGAACATCTATATCGCTCTGCAGACTTTCAGTGCCGTCTGCACCCTTCGCTCTACCACTCACCTTAGTGTCACCTGCAAATTTTGACACACCACACTTCGTCCCCAACTCCAAATCAGCTATGTAAATTGAAAACAATTTCAGTCCCAACACTGATCCCTGAGGCACACCACTAGCCACTGACCGCCAACCAGAAAAACACCCATTTACCCCTACTCTTTGCTTTCTACTGGTCAACCAATCCTCTATCCATGCCAATACATTACTTGTAATACCGTGCAACTTTATCTTATGTAGCAGCCTTTGGTGTGGCACCTTGTCAAATCCTTCTGGAAATCCAGGTACACCACATCCACAGGTTCCCCATTGCCCACCATGCAAGTAATGTCCTCAAAGAATTCCATCAAATTAGTTAAACATGACCTACCCTTCATGAACTCATGCTGGGTGTTCCCAATGGGACAATTTATATCCAGACTTCTTGCTATTTCTTCCTTAATGATAGATTCAAGCATTTTCCCCACTACCGAAGTTAAGCTAACTGGCCTATAGTTACCTGCTTTTTGTCTACTTCCTTTTTTAAACAGTGGCGTCACATTGGCTGTTTTCCAATCTGCGGGAACCACCCCAGCGTCCAGTGAATTTTAGTAAATAATTACTAGTGCACTTGCTATTTCCCCCACCACCTCTTTTAGTACCCTGGGATGCATTTCATCAGGGCCAGGAGACTTGTCTACCCTTAGCCCCATTAGCTTGCCCAGCACTGCCTCCTTAGTGATAATCATAGTTTCTAGGTCCTCACCTGCTATAACCTTCTTGCCATTAGTTTTTGGCACGTTATTTGTGTCTTCCACTGTGAAGACCGACACAAAATAACTGTTTAATGTCTCGGCTATTTCCTCATTCCCAGTTATTAAATTGGCCTTCTCATCCTCTAAAGGACCAATGTTTACCTTTGCCACTCTTTTACGATTTACATATTTATAGAAGCTTTCGCTGCCTGTTTTTATATTCTGAGCTAGTTTACTCTCATAATCTATCTTACTTTTCTTTATAACTTTTTTTGTGGCTTTCTGTTGGCCTTTAAAGATTTCCCAGTCTACTAGTTTCCCACTCCTCTTTGCTTTTTTGTATGTGTTTTTTTCAATCTGATACTTTCCTTTATTTCCTTAGTCATCCATGGCTGGCTCTCTCTTTTCCTACAGCTTTTCCTTATCACTGGAATATACTTCTGCTGAGCATTGTGAAAAATCATTTTGAAAGTCCTCCACTGTTCCTCAATTGACCCACCATAAAGTTTTTGCTCCCATTCTACCTTAGCTAACTCCTCCCTCATTCCTTCATAGTTTCCTGTGTTTAAGCACCGGACATAGGTACTGGATTTAACCTTCTCACACTCCATCTAACTTTAAATTCGACCCTACTGTGATCGCTCCTTCCGAGAGGATCCCTAACTGTGAGATCATTAATTATTCCTGTCTCATTACACAGGACTAGATCGAGGATAGCTTGCTCCCTCGTAGGTTCCATTATATATTGTTCAAGGAAATTATTGCGGATGCGTTCTATGAGCCCCTCCTCAAGGCTGCCATGACCGACCTGGTTTGACCAATCGATATGTAGATTAAAATCCCCCATGATAATTACTGTACTATTTTTACATGCATTAGCTATTTCTATGTTTATTGTCCGCCCCACCACAATGACATTATTTGGTGGCCTATAGACCACGCCTATCAGTGACTTCTTCTCCTGGCTATTCCTAATTTCCACCCAAATGGATTCAACGTTTTGTTCAGTAGAACCTATATCATCTCTCACTACCACCCTGATATCATCCTTAAAAATCAGAGCAACACCACCTCCCTTACCTTCCTGTCTGTCCTTCCGAACAGTTTGATACCCCTGGATATTTAACTCCCTGTAACCATGTCTCTGTAATGGCCACTACATCATACCCATTTGCCATGATTTGCACTGTCAATTCATCCACCTTGTTTCGAATGCTCTGAGCATTCAGATAAAGTGCCCTTATGCCAGTTTTTGCACCTTCTTTTTGGGTCCTATTACCTCCATTACTAACAGCTCTTGAGTTCTCCTTCCGTTTAACTTTTTTCCTAATTTTCAATGGAGTTGAAGCTTCCTCGTCACCTGCTAACCTGCTGCTTTGCCGTGCATTAATTGTTATTCTCCCTCTACGCTCACTTCTCCCTTATCCCCTACTTACTAGTTTAAAGTCCTATTAACCACCCTATTTACCCTTTTCGCCAGAACACTGGAACCGGCCCTGTTCAGGTAGAGTCCATCCCAGCGGTATAGATCCCTCCTGTCCCAGAACTGATGCCAGTGCCCCATGAAAAGGAAACCCTCTTTCCCACACCACTTTTTTAGCCACGTGTTTACTTCCCTGATCCTCGCCTCCCTATGCCAATTTGCACATGGCTCAGGCAGCAATCCAGAGATTATGATCCTTGAAGACCTGTTTTTTAATTTTGTTCCTAGCTTTTCATAATCCCGAAACAGGTCTTTTTTCCCAGTCCTGCCTGTGTTGTTGGTACCTACGTGGACCACAACAACTGGATCCTCCCCCTCCCTCTCTAGTATCCTCTCAAGCCGGTCAGAGATGTCTCACACCATGGCACCGGGCAGGCAACACACCATGCAGGATTCTCTATCCTGCTCGCAGAGGATACTGTCTATCCCCCGATGATGGAATCCTCTACAACTACAATCTGTCTTTTTGCTCCCCCCTCTTGAATGGCCTCCTGGACCATGGTGCCATGGTCAGTTGACTCATCCTTCCTGCAGCCCTGTTCCTCATCCACGCAGGGAGCATGTGCCTCATACCTGTGGGACAATGTCAAGGGCTGCGGCTCCTGTGTTCTTGTCTGCAGGGTCCCTCTACTTACCTCACTCGCAGTCACCCACTGCTATCCCTGCCCACCGATCGAATTAACATTAGTTAATCTACCAGATGTGACTGCCTCCTGGAACACAGCATCCAGGTATTTCTCCCCCTCCCGGATGTGCCACAGTGTTTGGAGTTCGGATTCCAGCTCATCAACTTTGAGCCGGAGCTCCTCAAGCAGCCAACACTTGCTGCAGATGTGGTCACTGCCATTCTCAATGGGATCAACTAGCACCCACATCATACAGCTACAACACATCACCTGGCCTGCCATCTCTACTTAGTTAATTATTTAAAATTAATCAGGTTTTTTTTAAGTTTCACTGTGTTCTCTGCACTAGTAAGTTTACTCCGTTATATATTCAAACGGACTCCGGCTTTGCCTTCCAACCCGCTCCCAGAGGATTTGGCATCTAGGTGACCGCCCCGAAAGACAACAAAGAGATGAGGGAAAAAAATGCAAATAGCTTACCTGCTCACCACATTTAGTCGTTATTATTAAGTTAGAGGAGGTGGAAGGGTGGGAGACACTACGCGTGTAGTGTCTCGGGTATTAGTTAACTACCAAATTTATTGGTGGAAGCTTACCTTCCTAGGCTGCCTTCGCGCTTTCTCCCGGACTCCCACTGCTGAAACAACTGAAAGGCCACAATCACGTGAGGTAAGACTTTTATAATCGAAAAGCTTACCTTCCCAGGCTGCCCTCACACTTTCTCCTGGACTCCCACCGCTGAAACATGTTTAAAAATCATGAGTCACCTGTTTAAAACTTGAATCAAATTTATTTTCTTTGAGGGCTGAGAGAGTTTGAAACTCTTCCTGAAAAGGTGGTGGAGGCAGAACCCTCAACTATTTTCAAGGCAGAAGTGGGTATATCCTTCTTTAGCCAGCGGGTGGGAGGTTATCATAGGCAATTTGGGAATGTGGATTTGAGATTACAATCAGATCAGCTGTGACTTTATTGAATGGGGGAACAGATTTGAGGAGCTGACTGGTGGGTAATTTGTTGCTTTGAATAAATGAGAGACCATTCAAAAAGTGCAGAAATTGATGTCAACAACAAAGGACTACTGATAATAGAGTTTTCAGAAGTTCTGAGGAATTAAACAGAGCAGATCATGGACTTCATAAATGAGATGAGATTATTCCCAGAAGAAAGATGTTTTGAAGTTTGCATTAATTATGCATTATCATGTGTATTTTAATCATAGACAAATTATATTGTGCAAATCACAGAATATCCACAGTGAAACATCCCTCTCTCATTTTGATCACTTGCACCAATCTTCTGTTTATGATCACACAAAATGCAAAGCAAGTTAACATGACATTGTCAACCTGGCAAATCAGGATTGTGTCTTTCTTAACTCAATAAGGTAGATCCTATCCAAGTATGAACGCAGTTACTTTAGGAAGTTGACCTTGTTTGGAGTCTGTTATTTAGATATCCCTGTTATTTCTGTAGCTGAAGAATGCAGAAGCAGTGTTGGAGTACGAAAGAATAGCTGAACTTGGCTATGTCAAACGAGATTTCAGAAAGGTAATTTGACTATCATATGTATATTATTTGGAATGTATTATGATTTAATTAATTGAAAAAGTTTAAATTTGTTTTTAAAAGTTGTTTCATGTAAACATTCAGGAAGTGCATGACTGGCTGAGTTTCAAGTTAGAAAATTTACAAATTTATGCAGAATAAAGTAAAATAGTCTGACTTTGCAAACTGGTATGAGAAGTTTGCATACTACCAACATGTTATGATTCTTGATTTTAATTCTTTTATCCCTTTTTAGAGTCTTTTCTTTCCCCTCTTGATTCTCTTCGAAAAGCAGGAACTGGTCTTCTGTGGCATTTAATAATACTGCTTCATATATAGTTATTATACAACAAATTGATACAAAGCTGCACTGTGTCTTCATTGAAGGTCTCCCCATAATAATATTGCACAAGTTGAGAACTTGTGAATCGTTATGAATGCAAATGGTAAGTTGGCTTTCATAGTGAGAGGATTTGAGTACAGGAGCAGAGATGTCTTGCTGCAGTTGTACAGGGCCTTGGTGAGACCACATCTGGAGTATTGTGTGTAGTTCTGGTCTTGTTATCTGAGGAAGAATATTCTGGTAATGGAGGGACTACAACGCATTTCTACCAGTCTGAATCCTGGGGTGGCAGACTGAATAATTAAGAGAGACTGGATCGATTAAAACAATATTTACGAGAGTTAAGAAGAATGAGGGGGTGGTCTCATAGAAACCTAGAAAATTCTAACCGGACCAGATAGAGTAAACAGAGGAGAGATGTACCAAATGTCCAGGGAATCCAGAACCAGGGATCAGAATTTAAGGATATGGGCTCAGCCATATAAGACTCAGCTGAGGAGAAATTTCTTCAGCCAGAGAGTGTGAGCCTGTGGACGGCTCTGCCACAAACGGTTGTTGAGGCCAACATATTGGATGTTTTCAAGAAGGAGTCAGATAGAGTTCTTAGGGCTAAAGGGATCAAAAGCCATGAGGAGAAAGCAGAAACAGGGTACTGAATTAGATGATCAGCCATGACCATATTGAGTAGCAGAGCAGGCTCGAAGGACTGAATGGCCTATTCCTCCTATTTTCTGTGTTTCTAAACCTGCGTCCTCATTTGATCCTGCCTAAAAGAAAATTCTCGTCCGTCCATCAGAATCACTTTTTTAAAAAATTGTGCAATTACAAGGAATTATACTTTTTTTTAAAAACTTACTTGTACTAATCAATTCATTATGTCTAGTTGGCCAATGAAGTTGATGGAAGTATTCATAGTAAAATAATCGAGCAGTTCTAATTTCCCTCAAAATTGAATGGAATTAAGGAACTAATTGTCTAACGTCCTGTCATCATTTTTTATCTCTGAAATCTTCTCCAAGGTTGTATACTATATGGATCGTGCCCTCGAATTTGCTCCTGCCTGTCACCGCTTCAAAATCCTTAAAGCTGAATGCTTAGCCCTTCTTGGCCGTTACCCTGATGCACAATCAGTAGCAAGGTAGAAATATTCATTCCTTTGAGTACTGTAGCTTTATGGAATTCTATGTAATTTTGTAATTTTTAATTGTTCTCGTTGTGGTGAGGGATATTAGTTCTGAGGAATGATTCAATTATTGTATTGAATACTCGGAGTTAATATCAAATATTCCCAGTCATTTATAATCCATTGAGGGAGTAAAATTTCATCCTGTCTCCTTTTGCTCCAGCCACACATCAAGCATGAGAGCAGCTTTTTGTAAAATTCATCCTGTGGACATCGTGAACTAATAATTGAAGATCGAATTAACTGATGTGCAATAGTAAGAAAGCATGTTGTAAAGTGATATAGTATTTTACCGATGACCAAGTGATGCAGCTGAGTATGTAAAGGCTGAATAGGTAAAACATTCCACTTTGTAAAACATAGTTATACAGATCACAATGTCCCAGCATCAACTTCCTGTGTGTTTAAAGTTAATTAATCTCATTGGTAATGTTGCCTACAGTAAACAGTTGATTTCATTGTCCCAATGCTAGAGAGAGAGGCTGGAGTAAGGAAGAAAGTTAAAATAAAGTCATCCTGATTAGTGACCGCTGCTGGAAAATGCACATATGTTGACATTGTTTGACAACTGTGTTAGACTTGGCTACCAAGGGGCTCTCTGTTCTATCTCGTGGGTAGAGGTACCATGGGACCGTCTTGCAACGTAAATCAGTATTTTCAAGGTTAGAATGGATAAAGTTGGTAAGGAATCTGTAATTTTACACATTGTTGATAAGTGTAAATTTTGCAATTCTGCTAGCTAAACTGTTAATTTTAAGCAGAATTATAGAATCTTACAGAGCAGAAATAAGTCATTCGGCCCATTGGTTCTGCCGTGTGGAAGAATATACAATTAGTCTGACTCCTGTAGTCAGTCCTCGTTGCTTGTCATTTTTTCCCCCTTTGCTGTTTATCCATTGTCTTTCTGAAAGCTACCATTGAACCTGTTTCCAATACTGTTTCGAACAGTACATTCTAAATACTTGTGTACTGTATTAAAACCCTCAAAATTTTGAATGTTTCTAATAATACTATTCTAACCTTCTATACTCCAAAGAGAACAATCTCAGCTTCTCTTATCTATCTGCATTAATCCTTAATTCCTGCTTGCTTTTCTTCCAGTGACATTCTGCGAATGGATTCAACTAATGCTGATGCCCTGTATGTGAGGGGGCTTTGCCTTTACTATGAGGACTGCATTGAAAAGGCTGTCCAGTTCTTTGTCCAGGCTTTAAGAATGGCACCTGATCACGAAAAGGCACGACTTGCTTGTAGGGTAGGTACTGATGTCCCTTTTTGGAGAGGTGGTAGAGTGGGGAATCCAGATCGTGAAAGTATATTATCTTCCTATAGTAATTGATTTTGGTAAAAGAGGTTTTCAGTTCCAACTTAGTTATATTTTGAATTGCTTACAGTGATTTGAAAATCCTTGAAGTATCATTCTCTAGCTGGATGTGCCGTCTATTTCATTTGTGTGCACCTGGGCAATAAATTCCTTTATTCTCGTGAAATTTAGACTAAGGACAGCACCCGAAGTTAGAACGAGAGGGGAGAGAATGAAATCAATCAAGCAGGAAGTGTGGACAGAAAATGCGAAGTTGGATTTTTTTTGGTTTGTTTTGCTCATGAGCGGGCTTGACTTGGCTCCAGCCATTTTGAAATGAGGAAGCCAGCTCAAAATCTTTTTCAAAAAATTCTAAATAAATGCTGTATTAAAGTTTATTTTCAATTTGCAGTTCTTTTTATAACAGTGAAGTATTGTGCCTAAAATATCATTGAGTTTTGAAATATTCCATTCAGATGCGTGAGAGGTAGTTTTGCCAGTGGGGACCTAAACAAAGTATTGAAAGTCTCAGCAGGTCTGGCAGTATCTGTGGAGGGAAAAACAGAGCCTTGAGTATTGAATGAAATGGCTCTTAGTCAGAACTTTGCTCTGGAAAAGCTGTTCTCTCATTGAACAATTTCTCCTTTAACTTATTTCACTGCTACAAATATATTACTAGGGATACCCTCAAAGGTCTTTGTTATGTCCCTTTTTGTGGGAGAATTCCTTGTTTCAGTCCTCCTCCAGCCACTTCCCACAACTCATTTTCTGGTATATCAGTTAAAGAAGCAGATTTCCCTGAAGCAGATATGATTTTGACTCAAAACATTAACTCTGCTTCTCTCTCAACAGATGCTCCCAGACCAGCTGAGTTTTTCCAGCACCCTTTTTTCCTTACAGATTTCTTCATCTGTATTGGTTTATTTTTATTATTAAGTGGGGAATTTAGTAGGGAAGATTCCATGCTTATCCTTCCATTTATGTAAAGGGAGCACAATTTGGTCAGTTCAGTTAGAGGAGCATTGCAACCTGCTTATTCAGTGTTCAGTTTAGGATACATTTTTACTCAGAGTGCAAGCAAAATTATAACCAAAAGACTCTAAGCTACAAGTTGCTTCATGTCGAAGCATAGTATAATCAGCTATGATGCATTGAATATAGTGTTTGGATAAACAGATATAGGAATGTATTTCTGTGAACCAGATGAAAGATAATTGTATTTAATCACCGTATTCTCTGCTTTCCTATGATAACCATCTTTGAAGTATTTATATTGTAGTAAGCTGCTACTATGTTGAATGAATGTTTGAAGCAATGTGGCAAAGTTTTAAGCACAGTCAAGGGTTTGTAATATTTCCGTATTTAACTTGTCTACAGAGATTTGTATCAGAAAGTTTGATAGTCGATGTCTATTGGTCAAGTCTCTTTATAGATAATGTTTTCTTTTTAAAAAAAAACCTTGCTGCAGACTGCAATGGATCAAACATTGGGACACCATACATGAGAAGCACAACACATATAGCCACAACATATGCATAGATGGTGGTCTCTGTGTGTATTTTTAATCAATCAGAGTTGTAAATAAATTAAAATGATCAGCCCTAACCCAAGTATCTCTCCCTAGTTTAAAGTTTCAGTTCCCAGAAAATGTCTTTTCAAAATGCAATTGATTTTTACATCAGCCAAGAACTTCATTGTGACTGATTATTTTGTTTAAAAGCAAGGCACAAATTATCCCTGTTTCCAGGTAAAGTGAATGGAAAACCATTGTTGCTTTTGCATTTTCTGAATACAATTTTGAGTAATTTCACCATAGTTGTTGAGGTGGTTCAACGTGAGTCTGTAGCATCACATCATCATAAAAACAGGAAATACAACCAGCTGAGACCTATTTTTAATGGTGGTGAGGAAGATGCCAAAAAAGGAACACTTCAAACAGCTAAACAAAATGATTATTTTTCTTGAAGGCTGCCTTTGTTCTGTGCGCAGGCTTTGTGCAAGGCACAACAACATAGAGCATCTGAAATGATGTGCATGCACATTTCCGAGTGAGCATGTGCACTTATCTCACAGTGTCAACAGACTCTGCTTTTCTTAAATCATAATTGGCACCCTGTAAAATACCCTTGCATATGTATCATAGTTTTATTAGCAATTATCCGTTAATTTCTGTAGTTGTGTTCAGCTACAATAACTTGTGAAACTGCAATATTGGGCCGAGCAGGTCAGTCCACAAATTGTAGTTGCATTGGTGCTGTCCTGATTTCTCCTCACTGAAGCGGGTATAACTTCAAGATATCTAGCTTTTAATGTACATTTCATATGAATTATTTGAGCAGCTGAAATAAATGCACATCAGGTCAGCCAGAATCTGATAGAGAGCAAAATTTTGTGTGGGGTCCTTCATCATTTGTCGATCATAGAGCTTCCCAAACTTTGTCCCACAGTGACCCTGTTTTGAGCTTTGAAAATTGTCATAATCTCTCACTGAGATCTGAGTGAGACCTGGAAATCAGACAGGGGAGAGAGACCCGTGAGAGTGGGGGAATTGTTGGGGGACACAGTGGGTGCAGGAACACCAGGATGGATGGTGCGGGAGCTGAGAGAGCAGGGGTTGTTTAAACTCAGTTAAAGTTCAGGACTGCAAAATCTCAGTCTGCGACTCCATGTGGAATCCCATCTCGATGTTGGGAATTTCTGCTGTATCCATTCTCTTGAGCAGTTGTACTTTAAAGCCTAAGGTTGTTTGTTTTCCAGAAGCTTGAGAATAGATGAAAATGGATCATTTTGGTGAGGTAATTGTGCATGAAAATCCTAAAATGGTGGTTTACTTTAAATTTAAGATTTTCTTCATCAATGTAGTGTAAAGCCATAGCGGTTAAGCAGAAGTTTCTGCTGTTACTCTGTGACGTGTTTGAACTGAAACAACAGTGTGGTCTCTTTTTGCAAATAGAATGCTAAAGCTTTACGAGCAAAGAAGGAAGAGGGGAACAGAGCTTTCAAAGAAGGGTCCTTTGATGAGGCATTTGAACTTTATTCAGAAGCTCTGAAAATAGATCCAAATAACATCAAAACTAATGCTAAATTGTACTGTAATCGAGGGACAGTGGGCTCGAAGGTAAGTTGCTTGTAATTTTTGTAGTTCATTCACTTAAATGCTATTATAGCAATCGTAAGAATCAATATGTTGGTGTAATCCTTGATGTTCCTGCTGACTCATCCGGTTTATCAGTGATTGCTAAGTCATACACACCAAGGAATTCTCATATGTGAGCGCTTATTTCAGCTGTGTTAGGTGACGTTATCACCTACCAGTGCTACAATTGTCCTCAGCTCTCTGGTTGAGGTAGACAGGAGAAGTTAATGCCAAATTGCTGCGCCATGTTGTCTCATCACATGCCTAGTCATGATGCGGAGCCCCAGCTCCTGTGAATAGTAGGGATCGTAACAATTCAAACTACCAAAGAATGAATGTGTATAGGAGAAAAATCAAGGAAGAAAACAGTTCAACCAAAATGATAACAGATTGGTACAAATAAATTTCTTTATAGTCTCTATAAATTTAGATGTGCTGCATTTTGCAAGCCTCCTGGCATGCTTTCATATTGGTGTCTTAACTATGAAGGTATTATATCTATAACTGAAGTGAAATCATCACGCATGATTGAAGCATATATTCAATTTCCCATATGATCAGTAAAGAGATTCCAATTACAAAATGTACTGAATGCTTTCTAAACTGGCATCCCGGTTTGAGAATATTTAAACACTGTGCTTTTTTTTAAAGAAAGCATTGGAAAATGCAGTAGTGTAGCTGTGGCATCATGTTTTAATGTAATGTCACAGCAAATAAAATGGAACCTTAAAGCTTGCATTATTGAGCACGATTAGTGAATACTAAGTTGACTAGTTGTTTGAAAAATATTTTGCAGCTCAACAAGATGCAACAAGCAATAGAAGACTGCACGAATGCAATAAAACTTGATGATACATATATCAAGGCTTACATGAGGCGGGCACAGTGGTGAGTGATGCTTTGTTGCACTAAATTCCAGCAATTGAACTGTTGCATCCACTGATGTTTGGACTTGGGGTTTCAAATGTCACAAACCACTCTATATACTAGTATTAAGCTATAATAATTTGGATGTGAATAGCAAAAAAACATATCTTAACCACCAAGACAGTCAGATTCAACACAGTGTGGGTTTGTTTTATTGGAGGAAACTACCAATCATATTATCAAGCAGGAAAAATCAGCCCATTCAGCCCCTCATATTGTGCTGGCTCTTTGAAAACACTTAGTTCCACTTCCCTGATCTTTCCCTAGAGCCTTGCAAATTTCCCCTTTCAGGTATGTATACGCTTTCATTTTGAAATTTGCTATTAAATCTGCTTTCACTGCCATAGAATCCCTACGGTGCAGAAAGAGACCATTTGGCCGATCAAGTTTGACCCTCCAAAGAGCATCCCACCCAGACCCTCCCATCCCCATAACCCCACAAAGGGTTTTTACCATGGCTAGCCCACCTAACCTGTATATCCCTAGACTGGGGGAGGAAACCCATGCAGATGCTGGGAGAACATGAAAGTCTACATAGTCACCCAAGACTAGAATTGAATGGGGTTCCTAGCATTGTGAGGGAGCAGCACTAAGCACTGTGCCACCATGCTGCCCTTGTCGGTAGTACGTTCTGATCACAGTCAATCCTATGGACAATTATTGTAATTGCATCCGTCGTCTACCCCAGATTTTTAATAATCTACTTTAAAGCTATGGTCTCTGATTACTAATCCTCCTCCTACCTGTGGAATCGGTTTCGCTTTGGCTAATCTATTAAAATACCTAGAAGTTTGGAATCGTCTGTTAAATCCCTTCATTACCTGCACATGGCTAAACAAAAGATGAGCAAAGCCCTTTATTCCAGTTATTCTCCAAATGCAGCACTTAACTCGTCTCTGAATTTCATTTTCTAAAAATCTGTCCATTTCACCAAATTGCCTATATCTTCCTTGTTGTTTATTAATTGTATCTCAAAGTTCCTTGCCTTTTGCACCCTTTGAACATCTGCCATATACCCAAGACTTAGTCACTACTGTATATTGAAAAGAGCCATGGTTGCAAATTGACTCAACAGATTATCATTATATTTGCTTGGCCGTCACTTGTTAATCCACGTTCTTCCAAAGACTAATCATTTTGTCCTAGGTTATGGTCTATAGACATTTTCACACTGTAGGTGTTGGGCTGGCTGAACAATAAGTACCTCTTTTATCCCTGTGCTCTTCGGACATCTGGTACTGCTCCAGTATTGAAGGACAGTTTAAAGTTGTGACCAAAGTCTTCACTGAATCACCCTTACTTCCTTGGTCATCTAGGATTTATTCCTTTTGGACCTGGTATCTTCTCTACTTTGAGCGTTGCTAGCTGTTTAGTGCTCTTCTCTTTGTTTCTGTTCTATCTTATTCAGCTTCTTTCCCACCTCTTCCTTTAGAGCGACATTAGCAGTGTCCTCTTTGTAGCTGACAAAGGCAAGTGCTCATTTAGTACCTGAGCAATGCCGTCTTACTCCAAATAAAATTTTGGATTCTAATTTTGATCTGAACTCTATTGTACCACCATAAACCTGTTACTATGATTGAGTTTGTATCTTTTTTTGAAACCTTGATGGAAATTGATTCAGATTGCTATCATTGAGTACAATTTCATATTTTTAACTTGAAAAATGCACTATATTACTGAGCCTTGTTTGTAGTTTTTTGGCATGTAGTGTATATTCCATGAAAGGCAGTGTCAATTCCTTACCAAACTTTGGCTAACACTGAAAATGGAAAGAAAAACCTTGTTTTATATAAAACCTTATCATGCTCTTAGTGTGTTATAAAATACTTTGCATCCAGCTATGCAGTGGAATGGCGCAGTGACTCAGTGGTTAGCACTGCTGCCTCACAGCGCCTGGGACCCAGGCTCGACTCTACCCTCGGGCAACTGTCTACGTTGAGTTTACACATTCTCCCTGTGTCTGCGTGGGTTTCCTCTGGGTGCTTCAGTTTCCTTCAAAGATGTGCAGGTTAGGTGGATTGGCCATGCTAAATTGCCCATAGTGTCCAGGGATGTACAGGTTAGATGGAACAGCTATAGGAAATGCAGTGTTACAGGGATAGGCTGGGGGGGTTGGTCTGGGTGGGATTCTCTTCAGAGGGTCAGTGTGGACTCGATGGGCTAAATGGCCTGCTTCCATACTGTAGGGATTCTGTGATGCAATGCAGTGCATCATGATGAGGACACACTCTCTGCTGTTCCAGCTTTGCTGGATCTTTGACATCCACCTGATCTCATTAAAAGAGATTACATCTTAGATTCTTCCAGGCCCTGAAGTGGGCCTTGAACCCATGCCCTCCTGAGTTAAAAGACACAACCACTTCTGACTGTCCAAGTTCACATGAGAGTGGCTGAAATTGGCTGGTGAGGTGAATGTGAATGTTGAATTCTTCAGGACCTTAGTACATTGTTACGTGGCTGGCAAGGTTACTTAAGCCAATCCTTTGCATTTTATGTATTCCTTTACCCCCAGTTATATGGATACAGAGCAATATGAGGAGGCTGTAAGAGATTACGAGAAGATTTACCAGACAGAAAAAACAAAAGGTAAGCCTGCGAGGAGGTGTTTCTTTACAGGCTTTGTCGATCTAAATCTTTAAATGAAACAAAATATCTCAAAATATTTAAAAACCAAAAGAACTGTGGATGCTGTAAATCAGGAACAAAAACAAAGTTCCTGGAAAAGCTCAGCAGGTCTGGCAGCATCCGTGGAGGAGATCAAAATATTTAAAATATCTCAAAACATTTATTCGGCAAAATGAACAGAATCTGTTTGATTTATTTGTTGAAATTGTTCATTTATATGTCAGTTATATCTGACAGTCTGCATTCTTTTGGTGGTATGCAGCATTATGTGCACATGGTATTGTGTGACAGCTAATAATCTGTAACTCGCTTTGTGATCCTTTGGAGGCTGCTTCTGGTGACGGTGGCCGTGGCATTCTGGCATACTGCTGGATTTGCCCAGTGAATTTTCATTGTATCAGTGCAGCAATGACATTTACCAGATTGCATGTAAGATGGTGTGTCCCACTGTCAGTGCATTTGAGGGTATGAACCTACGCTGTTTCACCAAAGTATGTTTTCTAAATTTAGTTTACATTGCTCATTTCTAATTTATTGAGAGGTCAAGAATTGAACTTGGTGTTCCCTCAAGTATAAGTCAGCAGGTGACGGAGAACAAATTTGCAGTTAGTGTTACGTGTGGGCTTTGTAGGCAGGGGTTTAGTTGGCTGAATCGCCATCTCCCGTGCGGAGCTGAATGTTTTTATCAAGTTCCACAATCGAATCTTTAAGACCGTCAGGCATTTCTCTGGTTTAAGCTGTTCATATTCCTTTTGAATTACCTATAAACAGCTAAATACAAGATTGGAATCTGTAAATGAGCAAAGTCCTTAAACACAAAGATAAATAAAGTACTTGAATTTGTTGTAACTTAAACTTGCTTTGTTATTACTCCTTCCATCAGCCCATAACATTTAGGTTCTTTATTTTTTATGCTTCCTGTTGTCAAGAGCACAAACAGCTTCTTAAGAATGCACAACTGGAATTGAAGAAAAGCAAACGAAAAGATTACTACAAAATTCTTGGCGTTGATAAAAGTGCTTCAGAAGATGAAATTAAGAAAGCTTATAGGAAGCGAGCACTGATGCATCATCCAGGTATGATGGGTTTCAGTTTGTTAGCCTGATACAAGAGCATGCACCTTGCAAACTACTTGCCAAAGCTGGGTCTGATCCCTTGTGTGGTTGAAATTAATGGTATCTGAAAAAAAAATTTACTTAAGAATTCCATTTCGAAGTAGAAAATAAGATAGTACTGCTATATTTATCTATAAATTTAGGGTATTAAGAATTTTTTTGTCATTGTGCCTTTTAATGACCCTCATTCTATTTGGGCTGCTGCTGGAATGAAAAGGTCCTATCTTTTTATCTGCTTTTATTTTTTGGCTGTAGACTAAAAAATAAATGATCTGTTTTAAGCCAAGGAGACTCTGCAAAGACATGAGTACAGTTTAAAAAAGTCATGTTTATTGGATCACGTTTGTGTGTACATCATGTTGCATTTTCCCTGGAACAGTAAGAGCAGAAGCAGACACCAGAACTAATTGATTCCAAACTCATAGACAACTGCTTGACAACATTTTAATTGATTTCTGACCAGGTAAACATGGCTTACCTGGGGCCAGTGTAAGAATCATCCAACTTGCAAAAAGAAAGATTAAACAAAACTATATGAATACCAGAAAATCCCCAGTAAGAGCAAGCTCTCTTCCACTCACTTTTCTCCTCAAATCCCTCTCTTCCACTCATTTTTCTCCTCGAAGGAGGAGTAAAGCAAGTTCAAAGACTACGAAAGGACAAATTCTAAGCCAGTGAATGTAATAAAACATTGGTGTGCAAGCAACCTTAGGTCAAAAGCAAAGAACAATAAAGAATTGAAAGGAAGATAAAGGAAACAACTTGTCACACTTCAGAGATACTCTGAGGCTCCCCTTGAATCTGGCCCCTTTGCAATTAATGACTAAGAGGAGCTTGTGCCCAGTTGTTCAAAATGGTGCAACTTGTCCGCTCATCAGCATCACACTTTCAATCACAGTGTCGTAATGATGAGGTGGAGTGTCAGCAGAGAAGGATAGAACACAAAGCGAATTCTGGATCCCACTACTTCATGGGGCATTCCGTCCTGTTTTTCCAAATATCTATAGGTTGAGAATCTGCCTGTGAAGTTGCATATGGGTCTAAGGCAGAAACTCTGAACTCTGAGTTGACATTATCCTTGACAAAGTGGCAATGAATCTGCATTTCCAAGTTTAAAGACCAGTACATCTGTATGTCTAGACTGCTTTCTTTCCATATTCTGAGAATTGTATCAGTTTGGTTATATTTTATTTTACTACTATCTCCCCAGAATACATTATATCACATTTCTCTGCAGTGAACTGCTTCTGCCGCTTAATGGCCCACTCTGTTAACTACTATGAACCAGCTGCTTTCTATTCAACAGTTTGTATTGACACCTCATTTGGTATCATCTGCATAATTCCTTTTGTGACTATATATAAACTATTTGTATGAATAGAAAGCAAAGAGCTCTTCAGTGTCAGTTGTCATACTTTGAAAAAATTGGCAGCAGTGTTGTCCAACATTTTTTCCGGCCAAATTGTTTCATGGCCTGAGACTAGTTCATGTATTGCAGAAATTGACTCTGAAGTAAACTGCCACTTTATGTATTTGAAAAATGTCCTAGTACGTTCAGAATAGGTCAACAAACAGCAAAAAAAACTATGTTTCAGTTACAGACTAATGATTTTTTAAAAATGTATGTACGTCCTAATTCTTTTAGTCCACAGTGCATTGTCCAAAGTGAGCTTTTCTTCATTCATTGCTGTGGCTGTCTTCCTCCATTTTATCAAATGTATATCATTCAGAAACTTTCCCACGTTCAAGCACCATCTAGTGGTAAAAAATATAGCAATAAACAGTGATAAATCTGTTTACTGCACACAATATGCTGCCAAAGCCTGCAGTTTGATGCTGCTGATTTGGAACTTTCCACCCAGAGCTGAGAATTATCTGTTCAATATTGTTTTATCATATTGAATTTTCAAAAGTGGTCATGCAGTATCTGTGGATACTGTGTTTCTGCAAAATGCTGCTTGCTAAACATACAAGAAATGGGGTTTTACTTTGCATCAAAATTTCATTGCTACTGTTCCACTGATGGTGAAGAATAACAGATCAGGGTGAATTACAAACTACTAAGTAGATCTAGCCCTCCTATTCTAACTCTCCATTGAGCGCAAGCAGAGTTATAATCCAGGAATCTAGATTTATCAATGAAATTTTCCTGCTCGAGCTATGCAATCAAAACAGCCATGTCTTCGTAAATGATATTGGTGAATATACAGTCCCCGGGTTGCGAACAAGTTCTATTCTGGAGTCTGCTTGCAAGACGATTTGCACGCAAGTCAGAACTCAGTGCAGGATAATGCTAAACAGCTTGTCATAAGGATCGGAAGTATTTTGGTTTTTTAAAGTAAATCACTGTAAAGGATCGTGTTTGTAAGTGTGATCATTAATAAGTCGGAAGTTCATAAATCAGGCATTCTCTGTCTACATCCATGAAATGTAATTGTGAATATATACCTAACTGTTCAGTGATTTCTGTGCCTATATGAAGACTATACATTTGAAAGTTTCATATTAAAATTGCAACAAGAAACACACTTCAGTGCTGATCACTTTACACTTCTGCACAGATCGACATAGTAGCGCCAGTCCAGAGGTACAGAAAGAAGAAGAAAAGAAATTTAAGGAAGTGGGAGAAGCTTTTAGTATCCTCTCAGATCCAAAAAAGAAAGCACGTTATGATAGTGGTCAAGATTTGGATGATGACGGCATGAACTCTGGTGGTAAGTGCTAATAAAACTATCTCATGTTCGGCACAATAGCCAACGACATTTCTCTACAGGTTTTAACATTGTATTCTACACAGGTTTTCAATCTGCAGATTTATACTTCCGTTCAAGGCCACTTGTAAGCTGATGACTTGTTGCATAAAGGCTCTGCCTCGGATCTTTACCACAAAGGCTCATTTGAGTGGCTGTTTGCAGTACTCGGAGGCAACTGTATCGAGACTGTCAGGTCTATAGGAAGTAGCTTCTTG
This sequence comes from Ginglymostoma cirratum, assembly GCA_024137785.1. Classification (NCBI taxonomy): domain Eukaryota; kingdom Metazoa; phylum Chordata; class Chondrichthyes; order Orectolobiformes; family Ginglymostomatidae; genus Ginglymostoma; species Ginglymostoma cirratum. The sequence goes on along the minus strand of JAHRHZ010000056.1, from coordinate 2,849,613 downwards.
CATTCACTCAATTGCCACTCAGACTGGCTCACACTGTGCAGAGCCCACGATTACACCAAAGTGTTTTGTTTTAGTGATAGGCGAATTTGGTTCCAGTAGCTCTTGTGCTTATATGTGGACCGCCTGAGTGCCCTAAGTACCTAGATCAGAAATCAGGAGAAGGATTTAAAAAAAGACACGAGGGGAAATTCTTTTACAGAGAGTGGTCTGTGTGGAATGAGCCAAGGAAGTGGTGGATGTGGGTACGGTTACAATGTTTAAAAGACATTTAGATAAATATACGAATAAGAAATGTTTGGAGAGAGTCAATACAGAGTGGAGCTTGAGGAACACAGCAGGTCAGGCAGTATCACAGGAGCAGGACAGTTGACGTTTTGGGCCTAGACCTTTCATCCTGCTCCTCTGGTGCTGCTTGACCTGCTGTGTTCCTCAAGGTCCACACTGTATTGACTCAAACTCCAGCATCTGGAGTTCTTGCTTTCTTGCTGTCTCGGAATGTTTGGAGGGATATGGGCCAAGCGCAGTCTAGTTTGAAATTGTGATCGGCATGGACTGGTTGGACCGGAGGGTTTGTTTCCATGCTGTATGACCCTGACTCTCTTTCAGGTCAAAGTCAGCCAAAGGGAAAACTTGCAAAATAAGTTTGGTTTGCTTTTCCGACAAATTGTTTTTAATTATTTTATTAATGTCATTTATTTTTGTTACAGATTTTGATGCTAATAATATTTTCAAGGCGTTTTTCGGTAGCCCGGGTGGCTTCAGTTTTGAAGGTGGGTTTTTAAGTTTTTAGACCATTTGATAAACCCAAAATGTGTAATGGTGTGCTTTTAACTTTAAAAAAATTACATTGTAAGAGTTCTCCCACTTAAATCAGTTGCTGAGTGAGCAGACGCAAGGCTTCCATTGCACTGAAATGTGAAAATGCTCTTGTCTGGTATTAACAGTTGGGATTAGATTAACCATGTCCAGCAAGAATAAACAGTTTGACAACATTTACTGTCCCAGCTCATGTGCAAAACATAGATGAGTTCCCCATAAAACCACAAACTACCAATTCATCATTTTCAGAGAAAGACTACGGACATTATTTTCAAACAGATGAAAGCGAGCGTTCATTCTTCCAGTATTCTGACCTAATTGCCTTTCGAATAGAGATGGTCGAGTCTTAGGTTCAGTGTGGACAAGTGTTAGGACTTGAACCTTCTGTAGTATTAGTCCCTGAGTTACTGACCCCTGCCTCCAAGTAATATTGGAATAACTTACCAAGGTACAGTGTCCAATTATACTTGAGAAACCTTCCAATAATATATAAAACATATGACAGTTTTAAGTTGTTTAAAAATAGAACTGACATGCTATCAATTGCAGCTGTGTGCAACCTAACTTGTGTCCGAAAGGCTTCTCTTATCGAGAGAAGATTCGCTCCAACTGTTTTGACCTACCTTTAACCAAATGGAAATTGCTGTTCAAATGGAGTACATTTGTAGCTGTTTAAAGATTGGATGCAGATGTTAATAGATCTTTTTTTCTTTTTTCAGCTTCTGGTCCTGGGAATTTTTTCTTCCAATTTGGCTAATGCACAACCTTCTGTTCAATGTCACTGGGTGTAACTCGAGCAAAAATAAAATAAATACCCCTGTTTCCCTGTGTTTAATCTATTTAGAGGAAAAACTTTCATGTTTCAGTTGAATACTTCTTGTATTCATGTAATTCTATGTTTTTGTTGAAAAAGAAGCCGTCATCACAGAATGTGAAGCTGACCTTAATGCTTTGTTTTTATAATCATATTAATTAAAAATAAAAAGGATTACCTCATTTTGAAGTATGCAGTCCCTCACGCTAATGATCTTCAGTTGTGTAAATAAAGGCGTTTGAGCTTTTATGTAGATGAGAGTATTTCCTCGCAATGCAGGAAAATCCACATTTATTCAAACAAAAACAGACCTTGCATTTGAAGCAGTGGATTTTTCTGTGCTACTGTTCAGCAGAATTACCAATTTTTAAATGACTGGTGGAGTGGCTCTCTGCATCAGCCTCTCTGCATAGTCCAATTTTCTTGTCCTTTCTAGTTATCAACCTTGTTGAAGAAAGGAACATTTGCTACTGACAGTTACAGGTGCTAGCATAAACTCGCTGCTGATAGGGACAGGGAAAAGAGAGAGACAAAAGCGATGTGGTTAAAGGCAAGTTCTGTTGCAGGTTAGCTTTGGACTTGCAAGAACCTTGCCACTGATTTAAACTCAGCAGTTTAGGAATTCTCTGAACCAATATAATTACATTTCATAAAGGTCTTCTGAATAAAATATCTTCAGTTCTGAAAGCCTTGCAGTGCTCAGTTTCCACTTTGAGGAAGTAATTTGTATTTATGATGTAACTATTCTACCTGCATGTGCTTAGTGGATGTATCTCACTATGTGAAGACAAGTGCAGAAGTAAAATTACCATGAAAGGAAACATGAAATCCCTCAGTGTAGCTGAATGTTAGGTATGGCACCCCATAAACATCATGTTAATTTGCCCAAAATAAATCACATGGATGTGATTCATCGCCAGGATCTTCCATGTGTTCCCATCGGGCGTGCTTGGGAATTTCCCATCATGCTCACACCATTGCCAGTTTGGGTGACTTGTACCTGATGCTAATCTGTTTCCGTCATGGAGGTAGCAGTTTGATGATGTCCACAAACCTTTTGAGCCAAGGACACCATTTGGTAAACAATTAAGGTAAAGTCACTATAGTCTCAGCAAACCAGAGAGCTACGCTCTTATTAGAGAAAGATGAACCACACCTCAGACGAGGGGAGAGGTTAAATGAGTTCTTTTTGTTGCCGTCACTCTGCATTGCAAACCAGTATCCAGCCAACTGAGCACGTCACCTAGTAAACAGTCCTCAGGACCAGAGGATTCTTAACTGGTTGTCAACAGACTGCAATATAGGAGGCAAGTGGACTTTGTGAGGAGAGAGGCAAGTTGCCACCAGCTCTGCAGTTTCTAATTGCTGCTTACAAATTGGCCAAAGCTTTAGTCATGTATCTGAGGCAAAGAGATAATGAGATGGGATTAAAAGAGGACATTACATTTAAAATTGTACAATTCTAGTTATAGCCCCATTGTATCTTTTCTGTTTTTCTGCAGTTCATTGAGGCATCTTCTGGTTTGTACATGTAATTTGGTGATGAGGGAATAGGAAGGAGGGAAAACTACTTCAGAGTAAAATATTTACCTCCATACGTATTGCACAGTTGACGGTTTTTAACAATTAAATTAATGTCCACAGGGAAAGTGGAGTTTACCTGTCTGGGAGTCATATTTAAATTTAGCCCTTTTTCATTTGAAATAAACACCAAAAATATTCACCATTATAGAATAAGACACAAAAACGTGACCTCCTTGTGTTAAAATACTGATCATTGGGACTACAAAGTGGAGAAATGGAAGGGATGGCTGTACGTCGAATCTCCCCACCATCCAGTAACTCGTGTTCAGGAAGCATCACGTTCACAAACCTCACATTTCTTTACTGCTGTGCACGGTACTCGCTTCACCATATTTGGTTGTATCACTTTTATTCAAAAAGAAATTAACCTGTTGTTGACTTTATTTTAACGACGTTTAGTGGCATTCCGTTGCAATTCACTCTTGTGGTTTGACTCCATAAAATGCAGGCGTTTCTGGAGATGTGCCTTTTGTACAATTCATAAATTTAGACATAGTGCATTAATAAATCGCATGTCCATCCCACTTCAAAATTCCTTTTACTTACAAACGATGCCCTTCTCATAAGTATCAAATGGTTTGATTTGTTTTAGGCATTAGGCTGGTTACTTTCATTTGGTTAAATTTGCGAGTGGATATGTGCCATCTGGATTTTCTATAATTCATTAAAAAGGCACTTAAAGCTGATGATGTTCTCTGCAGAACTGTGAATTTCTTGCAGCATTCTGTGCAAAAGAATGACATGACCGTGAAACCTATCTTTTATGATTGGCTAGCATATTTGTGCAAAATGTTAGTACCTTTTGATTTGGCTTTCTGGGCAAAAACGAACTAGTAAGTCACCTGTTCCACTTTTAAATTTAGGGCGCTACTCACATTTGTGTTTTTTAAAAAAAGGTTAGGTCTGATTGAATATTCAGAGATGGCTTTTAAAATGTTCTCAATGGCATTGAAGCAAATATTTGAATATGTGCATTTAAGACATCGAAACTATTCTTGCCAGCTCCAGAAAGTAGGTCAGCTTAGCCCGTCGTTGCACTTTTATGTTTATTTTGGGTGTAAATCCGGCCTTTTACAGAGGTTTCCTGCACTGCCTGTTTTGGGCAGAGAGGCAATACCATTTAAAATATACGTTTTTTAACTTAACAAACCACATCATTGTAATTTAGTTAAAGCAACATTGGGAGAGGAGAGGTGAAGAGGAATAGGTAGAAAAGATTCCTGGACAGCATTAGCTCCTGTTATGGTATTAATGAGTAACTTAACAAAAGGAAATACATGAGTAAATGATGTTTCTTAATCGATGTTTGTAGCACTTTTTTTTGTTAAAGATGCGGATTACTTTTGAATATTCTTAAAGATGTACTCATTTTCTTCCTCGAGAGGCACTAAAAGGGGTTTCATGCCCCACCTGGAAACCAAAGCATTTTTCTTCACAGAATGTTTGTGGAAACAGTTCAGTAGAAAATGGCTTCAGAGAAAACGTAAATCTGATTTTTTTTTTAACATGTTTAAGAATCCCTGAGCTGGCAGGGTTTCAAGTCTAAGAAATGGACAAGGGGCAAGTGGAATTCATAAGGTCCTTGATACAATGTTTTGAAGCTTTGCTATATATTGTCAACCTGTCCAATAAACAAAGTACATTTTAATGTAAGGTTAAAACATGAAGAATTCTGCCTCACTGCCCGCAATCTTTTGTTAGCCATCTCTCCCCATCCTAAACAAGTCAGGCCACAATCAGTGATTCATCTAAGGATACAGCTCCACAGATGTTAGTGTCATTTTAATACTTCGTCCAACTGTCTGTTAATGCCATGTTCCATCCTAATCTTCCACCCAATGTTCACCTATGTGCATTCCCAGTAGGGACCATTGGAATGATGAGCGTCATTCCAGGCCTTTTTTTTTGCCATCTTCCATTTTTCTGGGAAGCTGAAGGCAGCGTTAGTGTATAAGCAGTGAATTCAATAAAGACTGCATGTAAGGACCTCTGGTCTGTTTAGTTCATTGCAACATTAAAAGATTTTAAAAAATTAAAGGATATAACTTGAGATTCTACCGAGAGTCTACAAATAAATATAAAGCAACGTCTAGAGGTTTGATCTGTTTTCCTACATTCCTTCAGGGAATTGGGGGGGTACTTTTAATTAATACTCCAAATAACAGAAGGACGTGTGTACAGGAAACACTAAGTTAAAAAGATGTGCCGAAAATCTGAAAGAAGGAAAAACGTGAGATTGGCATACATCAGGTGGAGGTGCTTCAGAATTGTTCAAATAATCTACACCCAAAATATTAACCAGGTTTGTCAGATGTGTATTTGCAAACCATTTGCATTGCCTGATTGAAAATCATTTGCAATTCTTGTTTTACTGAAAGGCCAACTGTTACTGTGGGTGGGTGGGGGGAATGCAATGGAGACATTTATACTGCGCATTATGCTCAATTTAAAACTGAAGTCTAATTGTTGTTTGCCACTGACTATTTTTAGTTTTGTGCCTGCTTTCACACTGAAAGTTGCCAAATACAGATTGTCAGACTGCTGTTTGTTTAACACAAAAAAAAAAGCAAATGAAAAGGGAAATTGCTCCCTTTTTTTCCTCCCAAAAAAAAAGCAAAGAAAAAAAATCAGGTTGTTGACATGAATGCATTATTCTATAGATTTTTTTTCACACGTTTGTATGAAATCTTTGGGGAACCGGCCTAGAGATGTTGCTGAGAGTGTTAAACCAGATATAACATTAAGTGTTAAGGGCCAGAATAGTGACACCTACATAGTTCTGGGAATTTTGGCTTCCAGTACTGTGGTTCCACAACTCCTCCCTCTGATGTTTTTGCACAATATTGTCACTCCTGGATATCCAAGAATTTTCAGAATTTAATTCTAAGTAGCTATTTTGTGCTTCTGGTGTTTGGATGGTAGACTCATGAAGGGTTTTAAATATGTTTCCTAGTTTGTGTAATGTAGTTCTCTCGTAAACCTTGTGATGTACATTAAGCTGCACATACTTTGTTCTGTTTGTATGATTTCTCAATGTTTTACTGCTGTACAAAATGTACACTCTGTACAGTATTCATGTACAAAGTGAATGTTAAATAAAGATAAAAAATGGCATTGCTCAGTTAAGTACATCCAATCATTCTTTTTTAGCTCAGGTATAATTGATCCAGTTTGGCAATCTCTGTAATAAGCGATGTTAAAGTACACACCCATACCATTAGCTTATTCTGCTCTTACATGAAGTCTGTAAATGACATGGGGCAAAAGTAATAAAGAAATGACAGACTTGTAAAAAGAATTCTCTTGTATCTTTTCTCAGTGGAGAAACTAAAGAACTAATTGCCAGCGTTATAAAAAGATATGGAAAGAAGTTCAATGGCATGGTGGGTAGCATTCCTGCCTCTGGGCTAGAAGCTCCAGACTCAAGTCCCATCCCAGGACTTAATGGCCAAGGGATAGCTGTTAGCCAACCTGTTTAGCTGGGTTACTATCAACTTGTAAACCCTTCCAGCTCCAAGCCAATGAAGGGAAGGATTTCTGGTCACCGATGGGATTGGAAAGAAAGCTGGAATCCACAGTTCCAGGCTACAAACTGCAGGTAGGAGTGTACCACGGCAACCCAGACTTGGGGCTCAGTTAGTTAGAGGATCAAAGTGGTACCCACAGCATGAGGTTCGATGTCTGATGAAGGGTCTAGGCCCGAAATGTCAAGCTTTCCTGCTCCTATGATGCTGCTTGGCCTGCTGTGTTCATCCAGCTCCACACCTTGTTATCTCAGATTCTCCAGCATCTGCAGTACCTATTATCTTCGATGTCTGATCTGACTGGGGTGAAATAGGGATCTGCCTTCTTGCCTGACCCAGTGATGGAGGTTGTGATGCAGGTAGGTCAGGCAGAGAACTCAAGGGGATGGTGTTGTGAATTTAGCAATAAACCAAGGAGAACATTTTGGATTAAATATCAAGTAAGAAATTAATGGGACAGTCTGAAAATTTCCACAGCCTGATAGTTGCACTCCATGCTGATTTATAAACAACTTCTTCAGAGCTGTTATGACACAGGACAGTACGGTGGCTCAGTGGTTAGCACTGCTGCCTCACAGCACCAGGGACCTGGGTTCGATTCCACCCTCGGGTGACTGTGTGGAGTTTGCACAGTCTCCCTAGACCTGTGTGGGTTTCCTGCTGGTGCTCCGGTTTCCTCCCACAGTCCAAAGATGTGCAGGTTAGGTGGATTGGCCATTCTACTCTTGATTCAGATGTTTAGGTTAGGTGGGTTTGACATGGGGAATGGGTCTGGGTGGGATGCTCTTTAGAGAGGTGGTGTGGACTTGTTGGGCCGAATGGCCTGTTTCCACACTGTAGGGATTCTATGATTTTTACCTCGAAAGCAGTTAAGACTGCAGCATTTGACTTTTCCTAATCAACCTGTTCAGATGTATCATGACATACCTCTAGAGCAGAGAGGATTGAATCCAGGTCTCCCTGAATCGGGTACACTACCTACTATGCTAAAAGCACCTGGACTACAGCTGTACAATTGTTAAATAGCTATCATGGAACAAAGTTAAAACATGCCCAAAGAAAATTTATGGTCCATTTCCTTTATTGAAACATTTGTGCAGTTATAGATTTTAAGGGAAAGCAATGATGTGATACAAGTCACTTGATTACACCAAAATACTGCCTACATAAGGGAAGCCAGTCTTTTTGATACTTAACAGATCGCTTCCCAATTGATTTGGAACAGATCTTGAGGTTTCGTTCTTATGAGCAGAACCCTCGGTTGTTCGGGTGGATTTCCCCGCCCCCCCTCCCACAATAGGCAGCAGCACCCTCACAGCCTATCCACTAACTGTGTGATCGCATAAACAACCTGGCACAAAGCACATTGGTGGCACCTACCCACTGCCCTAACCTTAACCCCGATTCCAAAACTGACTGACTTCATCAGATAACGCACACGAGTTAGCATTCAACATTAGGCGAACAATTATTATTACAGGCAGAGTTATTAAAACAAAGTCCTACGTGAATAATCATAAACACTATAAAGAAAGACAGGAAACTGCTGTATCAATTTGCTTTGATTAAACTACGACCTCCATATGTTTGTATGTGGTCACAGCTACACAGTAGAGTACCTATTTTAACTTTTACTCCTCATTCAAATTAAAACTTTTCATATCTGACCATCTGGTTCTCTAGCAGCCCACTGATTCAGTGATGGGCTCTGTTTTTTTGGCGTAAAAACCCGAAAAAAGGGTTTTCACTTCAATTGGCTTAGTCAGGTTGAGAATCCACTGCCCCTCACCATAGCAGCAGAGCTGGCCTTTCTCTACATCCACCTGATGCATGGGCTGTTTACCCTCCTCAAGCCTTAAGATGTCGAGCAAGTCCAATCCGGTCTGGACTGCCTTCACTCGAGGAGCACACGCCAAGGTGATGTGGGCCCTGCTACCAAGGGCCAGGTCAGCCTTCTCCTTGCCATCCCCACCGTCATCTCCTTCTTGTTCCTTCGGCCACAGCAGTTTCTGATTTTTGTTGAGGAGGACACGGGCTCCCACCGTTCTGGGGGTGACAAACAGGGCCACTACCTGCAGAGTGAAGGCCTTTGAATAATTATCTTCAACAACCTAAATTGGGGAAATATAAAAAGAGTGCAGCGTTAGTAACACTTAGCAAGGCCGTCACTTTGTGGAGAATAAATGGCTGTCCTGTTAGATCGAACTCAGCAGCATCTTGGATTTTGGAAGATCCAATTCAAGAGTGAACTATGTGGTAAATGGAAAAGCCCTGGAGAAAACTGATGCACAGAGAGATCTGGGTGTTCAGGTCCATCGTACCCTGAAGGTGGCAACACAGGTCAATAGAGTGGTCAAGAAGGCATATGGCATGTTTTCATTCATTGGATGGGGTATTGGGTACAAGAGTTGGCAGGTCATGTTGCAGTTGTATAGGACTTTGGTTCGACCACATTTGGAATACTGCGTACAGTTCTGGTCGCCACATTACCAAAAGGATGTGGATGCTTTGGAGAGGGTGCAGAGGAGGTTCACCAGGATGTTGCCTGGTATGGAGGGCGCTAGCTATGAAGAGAGGTTGATTAGATTAGGATTATTTACATTAGAAAGACGGGGATCGAGGGGGGACCTGATTGAGGTCTACAAAATCATGAGAGGTATAGACAGGGTGGATAGCAAGAAGCTTTTTCCCAGAGTGGGGACTCAATTACTAGGGGTCACTATTTCAAGGTGAGAGGGGAAAAGTTTAAGGGAGATACGCGTGGAAAATTCTTTACGCAGAGGGTCGTGGGTGCCTGGAATGCGTTGCCAGCGGAGGTGGTAGAGGCGGGCACGATAGCGTCATTTAAGATATATCTAGACAGATACATGAATGGGCAGGTAGCAGAGGGATACAAATCCTTGGAAAATAGGCGATAGGTTTAGATAGAGGATCTGGATCGGTGCAGGCTTGGAGGGCTGAAGGGCCTGTTCCTGTGCTGTAATTTTCTTTGTTCTTTGTCCTATTTGTGCAGAGAGAATCACAGTTGCCATTTCAAGTCCATATGACTTCTTCAGAATCCAAACAACAGTCAAGTCGGACGTGAAAGATGAACCTCTGTTTTCCCGTCCACAGATGATGCCAAAATTGCTGGGTTCCTCCAGCACTTTGAGTGTTCATTTCAGATCTCAAGCAACTGCAGTGTTTGGCTTTTGTTTTAGGCTTCAGTTGTGGCTCTGTTGGTAGCCCTCTGGCTTCTGAGTCACAAGATTCCAATTTCAAGTGCCACTCCAGGACTGAAGCGCAAACATCAAGGCCGATAATCCAATACAATACGGAGGGAATGCTGTATTGTTGCATATGCTGTCTTTCACGTGAGATAAAATAAGACACCTTCTGCTTGTTTGGGTGGATGCAAAAGATTGCCAGGTGCTAGTTCCGACAACAGCAACACCGCTGTCCCGTATTTCTTTTCTAAACATTGTATAGTGAAGTTTGCAGGGGTCCTCATTTCACAAATGCTCATAATTATGAACATGATCTCATACAGGGATGCAATGTTAAACATCTGACATTCCTTGTACTGATGACCAGCTATTTTATATTAAATAAAAACTGAAAGGATTGTGAATGCTGGAAACCAGAAACATAAACAGAAATTGCTGGACAAGCTCAGCATTTCTGGCAGCATCCGCAGAGAGAAATCAGAGTTAACATTTTAGATCCAGTGGTCCTTCCTCAGAACTGATGGTAGCTGGGAAAATGTTGGTTTTTATGCAGAAGATAGAGTGGGTGGAGGAAGGGCGCAGGGAGTAAACAATAGGTGAGATAGAACCGAAAGAGACAGAAGAACATTTGGACTGACAAAGGAATGATAACGATCACTAACAGTCTCCAATAACAGCTATTCACTCTCCTAGCCTGATCATTTTCCATTTCTTTGTCTGTCCACACACACAGTTCTGAGGAAGGGTCACCAGACCCGAAACATTAACTCTGTTTTTTCCTTCGCTGATGCTGCCAGAACTGCTGAGCTTTCACAGCAACTGTTTTTGTTCCTGATTTACAGCATCCACAGCTCTTCCGATTTTTAAAAACCAAGTCATCAGACGCCATTTCCACCACCTCCAGCAAGATGCCACCGCCAGACACATATTCCCCTGATAACAAGCATGGGGCTGGATGAACACAGCAGGTCAA
>JAHRHZ010000056.1:2815061-2838293 GCA_024137785.1 Ginglymostoma cirratum | reverse complement strand
CCTTCATCAGAAATTTCTGATGAAGGGTTTAGGCCCGAAACGTCAAGCTTTCCTGCTCCTATGATGCTGCTTGGCCTGCTGTGTTCATCCAGCTCCACACCTTGTTACCTCATATATTATAGGTGTTTACACTCCACACAAATCTCCTCACACCCTTCTTCATCCAACCCCATAAATTTAACCACCTGTTCCTTTCCTCCCTCACTGTTCTTTTCACTTCCTCTAAAATGCAACAGAAACAGTGAGGGAGAAGAACAGATGTATTCTCATGCTCAGAGTGAGTACTTGCAGTCCCAAGATTCACCAATTGGTGGCAGTGCTGTACTAATTGCCATTTAGCACGTTTGACGTTTACCTTTGAAGCGTTTAAAAAGAGTTGTAAGTTTTCCAAGATAAGAGATAAAAGGTACTGCAGATGCTGGAGAATCCGAGATAACAAGCATGGGGCTGGATGAACACAGCAGGTCAAGCAGCATCATAGGAGCAGGAAAACTCGACGTTTCGGGCCTAAACCCTTCGTCAGAAAAAATCGTAAGTTTTCCAACTTGTGTTCCGACTTGCAACTTTGTGTTCTGAGGAAGGGTCACCGGACCCTGAACGTTAACTCTGTTTTCTCCTTCACAGATGCTGCCGGACCTGCTGAGTTTTTCCAGCAGCTTTGTTTTTGTTCCTGATTTACAGCACCTACAGTTCTTTCGGCTTTTATTTGGAAGTTTTCCTGCTGACTCGGCCAACATTCATCCCTCAAACAACACACCACTGAAACAGGAAAGGCTGACTGGATGTTCATCTCAGTTGTAGTTACCCAATGTGTATTTTCTGGTTAGTTCAGCCACTTAAGTGGACCAATCGATTATTTCATTTCCTTAGAGACCAGATGTTGCAGGAATTTGCAAATCGTAAAATGATAGCAAGCATTTGGCCCATAATGGATGTGCCAGCTCTCTCCAGTAAAGCTATTTCATTCATGTCACTCCCCTGCTCCTTCCCTGGAGCCCTGTGGGTGTTTATCAATGAACCTGAGTCCATTAAATGGCCTTTCGTTTGGTTCAAATTGGCAGCAGTAACACTGATAACCCAAACTGGGGATGAAAACCTAGAGAGTTTAAAGAGAAGCCTGAAGAAGTATTGGTCTTGAAATTACTGATGCCAACGATTAACATGTTTGTATGGCATTCCCCTGGCCAGTTCTGTAGTAGAAACATAGAAAATAGGCTATTCATTCCTTGATACAACAAGGTGTAGAGCTGGATGAACACAGCAAGCCAGGCAGCATCAGAGGGGCAGGAAAGCTGACGTTTCGGGTCTGGTCCCTTCTTCAGAAATGCTTTCTTCAGAAAAGAGTTCTGAAGAAGGGTCTAGGCCCGAAACATCAGCTTTCCTGCCCCTCTGATGCTGCTTGACCTGCTGTGTTCCTCCAGCTCTACACCTCGTTATCTCAGATTCTCCAGCATCGGCAGTTCCTACTATCTCTGTATTCATCCCTTGAGCCTGCTCTGCCATTCAATATGATCACGGCTGCTCATCCAACTCAGTACTTGCTCCTGCTTTCTCCCCATACCCTTTGATTCCTTTAGCCCTAAAAACAATATCTAACTCCTTCCCATCCTTTCTGATGAAGGGTTTAGGCCCGAAACGTCAAGTTTTCCTGCTCCTATGATGCTGCTTGACCTCATCCAGCCCCATGCTTGTTATCTCTAACTCCTTCCCAATGTTTTGACCTCAACTGCTTTCTGTGGCAGAGAATTCCACAGGTTCCCCACTCTCTGGCTGAAGCGATTTCTCCTCAGCTCAGTCCTAGATGGCCCAGCCCATACCTTGCGACCGTGACCTGTGGTTCTGGGCTCTCTGTTTGTTGGGAACATGCTTCCTGCATTTACTCTGTCTGGTCCCAACTTCCTATCAGATCCTCCCTCATTTTTCTAAACTCCAATGAATCTTGTCCTAACCGATCCAGTCTCTCTTAATACATCAGCTGTGCCAACAACAACTTGTTTTTGAGCTATTTTATACTAATCTGCATCATGTTCCAAGTTGTGTATAAATCGAATTCCAATGGATCCCAGAACGTAACCTGTTCACAATGGGAGATTGCTGTCTTGTTATTTATGAAGGTTCTGAGAATGGGGCAGCGGACCCGAAACGCAAACTCTGTTTTTTCCCTTCACAGATGCTGCCAGACCTGCTGAGCTTTTCCAGCAACTTCTGTTTTTGTTTCTGATTTACAGCATCCGCAGTTATTTTGGTTTTTATCAGCTGTGCCATCCCAGGAATCAGCCTGGTAATGAAAATGCCCTCCACCTCCCTTTCACAGAGGCTTCATTCTAGCGTTAAACCTGATATAGAAGTGGCTCCTGCCAACGTTAAGAATTCACAAGCATCACTTCGACTGAGGGATGAAAGACTGTCTGCCAGCCAACTACCAACCTTACTCTCAGCATAGGCTTCGCAACCAGGAACTACTCCGTAGTTACAGAATTTTGTCGTACAGTGCAGCATTCTCGGCTTCTTCTGGAAGTATTCCTGGAGGTTGAATTTCTCTTCCGAATGCCATTCCACACCTAGCGTGAACAAAGTTACATTTACTGCACAGCTCAGTTTCTCATTTTTAGTTTGATGACACATCCTGTAGTTAGACAAAGGGAAGCAAGGAGGTTAAACAGACAGTGTAATCCAGCAATTCTTACACACTTTTGAGTGGAGGGTGAGGTTATATTTTTCACTGGCCCTCTCGGAGGGAACACGCCTTAAAGGAGCGTGATTCCGATAAAATCAGGACATTACCCAAACTATGTATTGCGTAGGTATTGTGCAGATCAAGAAGCCCTGAGGTTCGATTGCTGGCCTATTCCACTGTAAAAATGCAGTAGTTTTTCATAAGAAAAAGCGTGTATTTATATAGCAGCTCACGCTCCCTGGATGGCTCAACCTACTTTGCACCCAGTTCAGTACTTTTGGCCCTGATTACATGTAGGAAATACGGTGATCTTCTTCTCACCAAGAGCCCACAAATGACAATGTGATCCGATCCTCTAACCTTGTGACTTTGATAATTATTGGCCAGAGCCCTGTGGATACCCCCCTTGTTTGAGATAGTGCCCTGGAATCTTTCACACCAGGTCTAACACGCCGACCTGGCCTCCGTGCAGTGTCTCATCTGAGTGATGCTGCTGCCTTACTCCAGTGTTCATTCACTCTGCAAATCTCTACCATTTGTCCCAACGTCCCAACTGCACAGAGCAATTTGAACTGGAACTCGACCCTATTCTCATCTATGATGAACACGTACACACAAGTTGTGTCCTTTCCAACAGGGCACTGGACAGCAATCAGGAGTAATCATCACATCCCCACTGTTCCCCTCTCTCAGTCAGGGCCACAGTCAACTTGCAGCAAGTCTCATTCCAGGACTTTTAGGGTGGCACGGTGGCTCAGTGGTTAACACTGCTGCCTCACAGCGCCAGGGAGCCAGATTCGATTCCAGCCTCAGGTGACTGTCTGTGTGGAGTTTGCACATTCTCCCCATGTCTGTGTGGGTTTCCTTTGGGTACTCCAGTTTCCTCCCACAGTCCAAAGATGTGCAGGCTAAGTGGATTGGCCATGCTAAATTGCCTAAAGGGCCCAGTGATGTTTAGGTTAGGTGGGTTAGACATGGGAAATCAGTGATCCAATAATGGATCTGGGTGGGACGCTCTTCAGAGGGGCAGTATGGACTTGTTGGGCTGAATGGCCTGTTCCCATACTGTAAGGGTTCTATGACTTTATGACATGGAAACAGACTCTTTGGTCCAACCCATCCATGCTGACCAGATATCCTACATAAATCTAGTCCCTTTGGCCAGCATTTGGCCCATATCCCTCTAAACCCTTCCTATTCATGTACCCATCCAGATGCCTTTGAAACGTTGTTGAACACACAAGGCCGACTCCCCAGCTAACTTCAGTCGATGGTGCCATCTCTCAGATGAGACACCGTACAGAGGCCCAGTCAGCGTGCTAGACCAGGTGTGAAAGATCGCAGTGTAATATGTCAAACAAGGGGAGTATCCGCAGGGCACTGGCCGATAATTATCAATGTCAGGAGATGAGAGGATCAGGTCACTTTGCCAGTTGTGGGCTCTTGGTGAGACAAATCTGTCACCATATTTCCGACATCTAATCAGGGTCAGAAGTACCGAACTGGGTGCAAAGTGGGTTGAGCCATCCAGGCAGTGTGAAAGGCACAATATAAATGCAAGTTTTCTTTTGAATTACAACTGCATTTCTATCGTGGAATAGGCCAGCAATCGAATCTCAGGGCTTCCTGATCTGCACAATACCTACATGATACATAGTTTGGGTAATGTCCTGATTTTATCGGAACTATGCTCCTTTAAGATGTGTTCCCTCTGAGAGGACCAATGGAAAATATAACCTCATCCTCCACTCTGTCTGTTTAACTTCTTTACTTCCCTTTGTGTAACTACAGAATGTGTCATCAACAGTGCTATCAAACAGTACCCTGCTTAGCAATTTACCTGCTCGTTGACACCCAGTTTGGGTTCTGCCAGGGCCACTCAGCTCCAGACCTCATTACAGCCTTGGTTCAAACATTGGCAAAGAGCTGAGTTCCAAGCTGAGGTGACAGTGACAGCCCTTGACCTCAAGACCACATTTGATCAAGTGTGGTTTCAAGGAGCCCTAGCAAGACTGGGGTCAATTGGATTCGGGGTGGGAGGGGGAAGACTGTCTTCTGGTTGGATTCATACCTGGCACAATGGGAGATACATCCTCGGTCTAACTACAGCAAATCGACTGCAGTGGTTCAAGAAGGCAGCTCACCACTGCCTTCTCAAGAGGCAACTAGGGACAGGCAATAAAATGCTGTCTCAGCCAGTGAGTGAATAAAATATTACAGTCCTATGACACTGCAAGCGAGCCCCAGGAGGACAGAGGAAAAGCTTCAAAAGCAACCTCAAACCCTCCTTGGAAAAGTACAACATCCCTATTATGACCCAGGAAACTCTAGCCAAGTCCGCCTGAGGTGAAGGGAAAGCAGCTGAGAAGGATGTGTCCAACTTGAACCTTATCACCAATGACAAGCTTCAACCGAGAGAGCATTCTGTGCATCCCACCCTCTATTCCCCCAACCACTGTCTGCCCCTCCTGGGACAGAGACTATAGATTGTGTAGTGAACTCTTCAGTCACCTGAGGACTCTTTTTTTAATGTGGAGTGTGGAACCAAGTCATCCCTGACCAAGAGATACTGTATAAAAAAGTAAGTATATTAAGGAAATGTTAACAAGGTACTTAGAAAATCACGAAATGATTACGCTTTGATTTCAGAAAGGCACATCACGTCAAACAAATGTGTCAGTCTTTTGAGGTGGTAGCTCACTGGATAGTTAAAGGAGAACCAGTAGATGTAGGCTCCACTGGTACCTGATGAATTTCTCAAAGGTGCCACACAACAGGAGATAACACAAGATAAGGCTTCACTGGGTTGGGGGAAATATATTAGCATTGATGGAGAGTTGATTAAAAATAGAAAAAAGTGAGAAGTTGGCAGGCTGTGTGTGGTGGTGTGCTGCCAATATTAGTTTTGGGGCCTCAGGAATTTATTAATGAAGGTACTGTGGAGTCATGCATCTGGGTTTGCTAATGATCTAAAGCTAGATGGGGCTGTGAGGAGAATGCAGAGACTTCAAAGAGATGTAGACAAGTGAGACGGTAATAAAGTGGCAGCTGGAGGATAATGTACTTCCCACATTCATGTAAAGTTATTCACTTTGGTACTAACAATAGAGAAGAGGAGTATATTTTATAAGGTCATATTCCTAAAGGGCATTGGCGAGACCGTCTCTGGAGTACTTCGTGCTCTTTTGGTCTTCAAACCTAAGACAGAATATCATTACTTTGAAAAGTTCACTAGGTTAGTTCCTGAGGTGAGAAAGCAGGGAAGTCCATCCTCCTCCTCAGATGCTGTCTGATCAGCTGTGCTTTTCCAGCTCCACATTTATTGACTCTAGCATCAAGCATCTGTCTCCTAGTTCCTGATGCGAAAAGGTCGCCCTTTGATTAGAGATGGTCTGGACTGGGTTGTGGATGGAGGGACATGGCTACTGGGCAGGAAAGTGAAAATGGAGAGCAGTGATCAAACTCAATGTTATTAAATGGTGGAGCAGGCTCAGAGTCAAGAAGCACTGTAGGACCTGCTCTTAGTTATTAATGCCCTTATGTTTTCATGCCCAACCGTGTAGCTTTCTCTCCCTATCCCTTTAACTGCATTCGATATGTTCTAATCAACCTATTCAAAAATTTCCCTTCACACCTCTGCAGCAGGTGGAACTTAAACCCAGGCACCTCTGTCCAGAGGGAGGGACACTACCACTGTGCCACAAAGAGCCCTCCTTCAAATGCACTAAGCCACTAGCCTCAACTACTCCTTGTAGAAATAAACTCCACGTTCTAACCGGTCTCTAAGTTAAAAAAACAGTGCCTCTCAAATTCATTATTAGGTTCAATAGGGACTATCTTATCATTTTGACTTCTACTTCTTTTAAATCCCAACTCCATCTCGCACAAGTGGAATCCTGTGCCCTGCTTTGTGGAGGATCTGATGCACACTGAACTACGCGCTGTTGTGACGGCCTCCACAGTCAAATAGATCGCTGAATCAAGAAGCACAGGCAATTTTATAAAGTGCCAGCACCTCTAGGACCTAACCTGCCATCTTCAGCGGAGAAGGTTGGCAGCAGAAAACTGGAATTGCCAAGTTAGGCAGGCAATCCTTATTTGTGTGGCACTGCTCCCTGCTAAAACCTGACAGATAACGTCACGTACAGCCAACAAACTCGTTTAAAAACACCTCCATATCGCTCAGCTGGTTCAGAAAGTCCTCTGCATTCTTGCGCATCTCCTGGGCACTCCTCCTCAGCAAGAACCAGCCAAAGAAATAGGGTATGATGTACTCCTGATAGCTTTGCTTCATGCTGTTCAGCTGTTCCACAGTTAGTTTCCACTGGTTCCGAGTCGCAAGCTTCTTGCAGTCGTTTCTCCACTCGGTCTTTGGGCTGACAATGAGGACAATGTAGTCGTTGTCTCTGGCCACGCTGGTGAGGTGGTCCAGCCGTTTTGCAGCAAGATGGTTGTCATCGATCACTATGACGTTTTTGATCTCCGTGAAGCCCCGTTCGAGACCCTCATCCACCTGGGCATACCGATCACAGTCAGTCTCGGCCTCGTCCGCCACAGGAGGTAGCTTGGAACTGCAAGCCAAAGACTGCGGGTACTTTTCTTTGATTGCTGTGCCAAGGGTTGACTTGCCACTGCCTGGCAGACCATGTAGAATGAAGAGGGTGTGGGCTTCCTTAATTGTCTCGATGGTGCCATTGTCACTAAGGAATGGGAAGTTACCAGTGACCTTAGATTGTTTCGCGCCCATCGTTGTTACGTTTCTAATCTATAAAACAAACAAAAACCAAGTTAGAATGGCAAAGAAAGAACCTCCTGGAAGGAAACAGAATTTCAGCGGTGAAAGCAAAACACAGTGGATGCTGGAACTTCTGAAACAAGCAGAGAGACAGCTGGAGAAATTCAACAGGCCCAGCGGCATCTGTGCAGAAAGAAAAAGGATTAATGTTTCAAGTCCAGTCAGACTTTGCATAAGAACTGTTCTAAAGTAAAGTCATACTGGGCATTAACTCTGTTTCTCTCTCCACACAGATGTTGCCAGACCTGCTCAGTTTTCTCTAGCATTCTGTGTTTGTTTCAGAATTTCAGCAGTGACCTCTCATGGAAATGCCACCAGATGTTTGAAATTTTAATTGGATTAGGAACAAGAGTAGGCCATTCAGCCCCTCAAACCTGTTCCACCATTCGGTGAGATCATGGTTGATTCGTGGCCTAACCCAATATACCTGTCTTTGGCCCATATCCCTTAACACTATAGCTTAACAAAAAAAAAATTAGCTATCTCAGATTGAAAATTAACAACTAATCCAGCATCAACTGCTGTTTGTGGAAGAGTTCCGAACTTCTACTATCCTTTGTGCGCTTCCTAACATCTCTCCCAAATAGTCTGGTCCTAATTCTCAGACTGTGCCCCTAATTCTAGAATCCCCAACTAGTGGAAATAGGTTCTCTCTATCTACCCTGTCTTTTCCTGTTCGTATTTTCTATCAGATCACTCCTTAACATTCTAAACCCTGGAGAAAACAGGTCTTATTTATTATTTCAAATAATAACTTAACTTTTCTATTAACTTAACCCCAGGTATCTTTCTTGTAAACCTACGTTGCACTCCCTCCAAGGCCCAGGCCTGCTCACAGTACACCAAGTGGGGACAAACCAGGGTTTTGTATAACTACAGCACAATCTCTACAACCTTATACTCCAGCCCTCTAGAAATAAAGACCGACACTCCATCAGCCTTTTTTATTGTTTCCTGCACCTGTTCATGACATTTAAACGATCTATATACCTGAACTCTATGTCTCCTTGGACATGCACAGTATTTAACTTCTTACTATCTAGACCTGTGCTTTTTCAGATTAAAATGGATACCCTTCACGTTCATATTGAAATCTATCTGCCACAGTTTTGCCCATTCACTTAATCTATCAATATCCCTTTGTAATTTTATCCTATCGTCAACATTCTCTACAATACCGCCTAACTTTGTGTCATCAGTAAATCTGATGACATGATCTTCTATGCCATTATCTTCAATATAGAACACAGAACATAGAACAATACAGCGCAGAACAGGCCCTTCGGCCCTCGATGTTGCGCCGCCCTGTGAACTAATCTAAGCCCATCCCCCTACACTATCCCATCATCATCCATATGCTTATCCAAGGACTGTTTAAATATAAGAAAGACTTGAATTTATATAGTGCCTTACATGACCACTGGATGCCACAAAGTGTTCTAAAAGCCAACAAAGTATAGCTACAGGTGTAATGTAGCAAACACAGCAGCCCTTTTGTACAAAGTTTGCTCCGACAGTCAGTAACGTGATCACTGTTGTGATGCTGATTGATGGATGGAAGAGGTAGCTCCACTGTTCTTCTTTAAAATAGTGCCATGAGATGTTTGACATCCCGAGATGCAGACAGAACCTTGGTTTAATGTCACATCTCAACATCCTCCTTAACTACTGAATCAGAACAAAATATAAATTGGAACATGACTTACTCCAAGTAACAATAGCAGTAACAGCGATGATGGGGAGGCGATGGCCTAGTGGTATTTTCATTAGACTATTAATCCAGACACCCTGGTAATGTTTAATGGGTTTAAATCCTGCTAAGGCAGATAGTGGAATCTGAATTCAATAAAAGTTATTCTGGAATTAAGAGTCCAAGGATGACCATTGTAGATTGTTAGAAAAACCTGTCTGGTTCACTAACGTCCTTTAGAAATGACAACTACTGTCCTTACATGGTCTGATCTATACGTGACTCCAGACCCGCAGCAATGTGGTTGACTCCCAAAAGCTCTCTGAAAAGGCTTAGTCACTCAGTTGTACTGCTCACTACAAAGTCCCAAGACAGGAATGAATATTGATGGAGCACCTGGCATCGATCTTGGCACCAGAAACGACAACGGCAAAAACAGCCCTATCGACCCTGCAAAGTCCTCCTTACATCTGGGGGTTAGTGCCAAAACTGAGAGAGCAGACTCACAGATTAGTCAAGCAAAAACCTGACATAGTCACACTCACGTAATCATACCTTACAGACAATGCCCCTGACACCACCATTCCTGGACATGTCCTGTCACTCCGGCAGGGCAGAACGAGCAGAGGTGGTGACATAGTGGTAAACAGTCAGGAGGGAGCTGCTCTGGGAGTCCCCAACATTGACTCTGGACCTCATGAAGTCTTATGGCTTCAGGTTAAACACGAGCAAGGAAATCTCCCGCTGGTTACCACGTACCATCTTCTCACTACTCCTCCATGTTGAACAACACTTGGAGGTACCACTGATTGTAACATGGGCACAACATATACTCTGGGTGGGGGATTTCAATGTCCACCACCAAGAGTGGCTCGGCAGCTGTACTACAGATCGAGCTGGTCCAGTCCTAAAGGACATAGCTGCTACACTGGGTCTGCGGCAGGTGGTGAGGGAACCAACAAGAGGGAAAAACATACTTGACTTCATCCTTATCAGTCTGCCGGCTGCAGATGCATCTGTCCATGACTGTATCAGTAAAAGTGACCACTGCACAGTCCTTGTAGAGGTGAAGTCCCGCCTTTACATTGAGAATATTCTACATTGTGTTGTGTGGCACTATCACTGTGCTAAATAGGGCAGACTTTGAACAGATCTAGCAACTCAAGACTGAGCATCCATGAGGTGCTGTGGGCCATCAACATCAGCAGAATTGTATTCCAGCACAATCTGTAACCTCATGGCCCAGCACATCCCCCACTCAACCATTACCATCAGGCCAGGAATCAACCCTGGTTCAATGGAGAGTGCAGGAGGGCATGCCAGGAAAAATGAGATGTCATCCTGGTGAAGCCACCAAACAGGCCTACTTGCATGCAAGCAATAAACAGAGATAAGTGATCTCACAACCAATGGATCAGATCTAAGCTCTGTAGTCCTGCTACATCCATTGTGAATAGTGGTGGACAATTAAAAAACTCATTGGAGGAGGCTGCTCCACAAATATCCCCATCCTCAATGATGGAAACGCCCAGCACATCAGTGCAAAAGATAAGGCTGAAGCATTTGCAGCAATCTTCAGCCAGAAGTGCCAAGTGGATGATCCATCTCAAACTCCTCCAGTGGTCCCCAACGTTACAAATACCAGTCTTCAGCCAATTTGATTAATTCCATGTGATATCAAGAAACAGTTGGAGACACTGGATACTGTAAACGCTACCGTCCCTGGCAACATTCCGGCAATATTACTGAAGACTTGTCCTCCAGAACTTGCCGCTGCCCTAGCCAAGCTTTTCCAGTACAGCTACAACACTGGTATCTACCTGACAATGTGGAAAATTGCCCATGTCCTGTAAACAAAAAGCAGGACAAATCCAACCTGGCCAATTACTGCCCCATCAGTCTCCTCTCGATCAGTAAAAGTGATGGAAGGTGTCATCAAGAGTGCTATCAAGCAACACCTGCTCAGCAAAAACCTGTTCAGTGAAGCCCAGTTTGGGTTCTGTCAGGACTACTCAGCTCCTGGCCTCATTACAGCCTTGGTTCAAACATGGACAAAAGAGCTGAATTCGAGAGGCGAGGTCAGAGTGACAGCCCTTGACATTAATGCTGCACATGACCGAGCATGGCATCAAGGAGCCCTAGCAAAACTGGAATCAGTGGGAATCGGGGGAACGCTCTCAGGTGGTTGGATTCATACCTGGCACACAGGAGATGGTCATGGTTGTTCGAGGTCAATCATCTCAGCTCCAGGACATCTCTGCAGGAGTCCTTCAGGGTAGTGTCCTCTGCCCAACCATCTTCAGCTGCTTCATCAGTGACTTTCCCTCCACTGTCAGGTCAGAAGTGGGGGATGTTTGCTGATGATTGCACAATGTTCAGCACCATTTGTGACTCCTCAGACACTGAAGCAGTCCATGTTCAAATGCAGCAAAATCTGGACAATATCCAGGGTTGGGCTGGAAAGTGGCAAGTAACACTTGTGCCACGCAAAAGCCTGGCAATGACCAATTCCAACAAGAGACAATCTACCCATCAGTGACATTACTATCACTGAATTCCCCACTCTCAATAACCTGGTGGGGGGGGGAGGTTACCTTTGACCAGAAACTGAACTAGACTAGCTATAGAAATACCGTGGCTACAAGAGCAGGCCAGAGGCTAGGGATGTTGCAGTAACTCACCCCAAAGCTTGATGGGTGCAGCTCCAAAAACACTTAAGAAGCTTGACACCATCCAGGACAAAGCAGCATACTTGATTGGCACCATATCTACAAACATCCACTCCCTCCATCACCGATACTCAGTAGCAGCAATGTGTACTATCTACAAGATGTACTGCAGAAATTCACCAAAGATCCTCAGACAGCACCTTCCAAACCCACGACTATTTCCATCTAGAAGGACAAGGGCATCAGATATATGGGAGCACCATCACCTTCAAGGTCCCCTTCAAGCCGCTCACTATCCTAACTTGGAAATATATCACTGTTCCTTCACTGCTGCTGGGTCAAAATCCTGGAATTCCTTCCCTAATAGCATTGTGGGTCTACCTATTGCATATGGACTGTAACAGTTCAAAAAGGCATCTGACTTCTGACAGCTTCTGCATCTGCAGACAGGAGTAAACACCGAACCAGCCAGAGATGGCCACGTCCCAAGAGTGAAGACAAGAAAGTAAAATAAAACTTACACAGAGCCTTGAGTGTGATGAAATGTACCAGGACGCTTCAGTGGAGTATTACAAAACAGAGCATGACATCGAACCATGTGAGAAAGCACGAGGTCAGACCAGCGAATGTTCAGACAAAGAGAAAGATTTTAGGGAGCGTGTCGAAGGAGGAGAGTGAGCTGGAGAGCGAGAGAGAGGTGTAGGGAGTTTTCAAACTGCCCTGGAATAACTGAGTGCACACAGCAACCTACAAGCAGGTGTCACAAGCTGTTTGTGTGAAGGCTGAACACACAGGTTTCCTGTGTGTGGTTAGCTGTTCAATGTTAAAAACACAGCCCGTTTTGACATCTGCAGCTCTCTTAGGAGGCAGAGCTCTGGCATATGCAAATACAGTGAGGGACGTCCAGTTACAGAACAACGTTCACAAGAGAACAGGCACCAATTTAACAGCCAGCATCATAAACAGGAGAAAGAAAAGCAAAATGCTGCAGATGCTGGAAATCTGAAACAAACACAAGAATGCTGGAGAAACTCAGGTCTGACAATGTCTGTAGAGAGAGGGAGAGACAGAGTTAATGTTGTAAGTCCAATAGGACTCTTCTTCAGAACATCATAAACTTGGTCACTGCTGGGACTCCACAACAAAAACAGAAGTTGCTGGAAAAGCTCAACAGGTCTGGCAGCATCTGTGGAGAGAAATCAGAGTTAATATTTCAGGTCGAGTGACCCTTCCTCAGATTCTCTCCACAGATGCTGCCAGATCCACTGAGCTTTTCCAGCAACTTCTGCTTCGGCCTCTGATTTACAGCATCCGCAATTCTTTTGGTTTTTATCTGGGACTCTACAAGTTCGAGGAGAGATTTGTGATTGGGTGAGGCTGTTGGCAGTGAGATCACTCCAGCCAATGAAATGGAGCAGATTTGGGTGGTGAATGGTAGAAACCATTGAATAATCAACAGTCCTCAAATAAAAGCAAAACTCTGAGGTAGAGACATTTCTGACAAGAAACTTTCACTCTCTTTTTCTCTCCACAGATGCTGAATTTCTCCAGTATTTATGTTTTGATCTGGTTTTTACATAGCAATTCAAGCCTTGATAGAGTGAATGGCTGGGCCGTTTCACAAGCACGGATTACTTTGATTGTTTTGAATCTATTCACTAGAGTTTAGAAGAATGAGAGAGAGGATCTGACTGAAGCATACAGCACTCTAACAGGGCTAGACAGACTCAATGCACGAAGGATGATGTCCCAGTTGGGCAAGTCGAGAACGAGGGGCACAGTCTCTGGCTACGGGGTAGACTATTTCGGACTGAGATAAGGAAAATGTCTTCATTCAGAGGAGGTGAACCTGTGGAATTCTCTACCACAGAAGTCTGCAGAGGCCAAGTCACTGAATATATTTAAAAAAGAGAGATGATTGTTCAGATTTTAAAGGTATTGAGGGGTACGGGGAGAAAGTGGGAATGTGGCATCGGATAGACAATCATCCATGATCCCCCACTGATTGACAGAACAGGCTCAAATGGCTGAATGGAAAGCTTTCTCCTGCTCCTAGTTTCTATGGTTCCATGCATCCAGATTCTGGTTTGAAGCAATTATAGGTCAATGGTTATGCAGAACACTGAATCAACACCGCTGGGAGTCGCCGCTGTTTCATTGTTCTTCAAAGAGCAAAGATACAGAACAAATCACTCGGCAACTCCCTTGTAAATGTAACACAAAAGACCTTGGACATCTGAAATAAGAACAGCAAATGGATGGAAGGTTTGGCAGGTCTGTGGAGAGAGGAAGAGAGTGAAAGTTTCAGATCAGTGGAGCTTTCATCAGAACTGAAGCGAAATTGGGTGGAAGAATTTTTAAGCCAGTGGAAGTGGGGGACGGGGCAGAAAGAACAAAGGAGGCACTTTGGGATAGGGTTGGAGGCCATGCTCTCCGTTAAATAACAGTGTTTCCTAGTACAGCAACCAAAAGAGCAGGAATGGCTACGGTGGGGGGGGGGGGACCAATTTACCACCATCTGCCCTACAAACACTCACACCTCTGAACAAGATCCAATATTACTATCAATTTTAAGGATACAACATGTGAACGTTCATTCATATTTACAAATGGACATTTTATACTGTACTGTATGGTGTTCTGACTTGTGTACAAATCGACTTACAAACATACTCAGGAATGGAACCCTTTTGTAACCGAGAGACCTCTTGTTTAATGAAGAAGTAAAGTTAGATCCAAATGAGATGTGAATTGCTACATAAGAACCATCTAAATACTATGTAAATGGTTAAAGAGACAGGCTTGGTGTGTCTGAATTGAATGGAATCTTGGATCAAGTTGACTGCTGTCAGATTGGAGACCACAAGCCAAATCTTCCATAAGTCTGAACATTCAGGCAGACAGTTGAGAAGAAAAATTAGAGAGTGGAAAATGGAAATTTTACAAACGCAGCAGAGAGCATTATATTAATGTTACATACAAACATACCAATTAGGCGTAAAAGCAGGCGATTTGGCCACTTGAACCTGTCCCATCATTCAATAGAACCGTTTCTGATCTGAGTCTTTCACATTTTACGTTCTCATTTATCCCCGATAACCTTTGTTTCTCTTGCCTAACAAGAATTTATTGACAAATTACAACAAAATAACATGGATGCTGGAAATCTGAAATTTGAAAAAGTAAATACCAGCCAAACTGCAGCATCTGTGGATCCATCATAGCAGCTGAACTGAAGAAGAGTCATATCAGATTCAAGATGTCAACTCTTGTTTCTCTGTCCACAGATGCTGCCAGGCCTGCTGAGTTCTCCAAGAATCTAAAATATTCAGGTTGGAATAAAGTTGAAAAGGAGAAGGCCCTGTGGAGCAGTGGGTACTGTCCCTATCTCTGAGGCAGAAGCCTTGAGTTCAAGTCAAGCCAGCAATACCCACATCCCATGAGTGAACAAATGAAGAAGTCCCACGCCAAAACATGGTGACATGGAAGATGCACTCATAATGCAGCCACACAAGTTGATTGACAGCCTTCAATCAACCTGATGACAGGCAACAAGTAAAGCAGAATCTCCTGACTGGCCAAACCGCAGAAGGATGGGAGAAACAACTGCAGTAATTTGCTCATGAGAGTGGGTCAGTCCAATCGAAGTCCACAACCCAACCCTCAGAACAAGGAGAAAAGACAGATAGCCAATAATTGAAAATGAATTACTCTAGCTCATTGACCATTTTCTTCTTTTAGAGGCTGCAGTTTTTAAATTTAGACTTGCACTTTACTGACTATGAACTATTTACAATGGGCACTCACCTCTGGACGTCTAGCAGATATTTCAACGGGGAAATACAATTCTCTGGCCTGACACTTCTGATAATTATAACCAGTGAGTTCTAACAAGGATTTTGGTTCCAGATTTAATTCACCGCAAAAAAGAAAGAATCTGTTCTGAAAGCAGTTTTCTGTTAAATTCAGACCAGCTCACAGATGGTCAAGATTTAGCAGGGGCTTTCCATTTAACACCACTTTCTAAATCCAGTCAGTATCTGATGAAACCTGCCAAGTATGCAGCTTTCCTCTCCTACACATTTATACAGATTTCTCATTTCCATACAGTTCAATACAGCAGCATACAGAATAACGACAAAAACGCACGAGTTTTTTTTAATTAAGAGTCATAGTCAATAACCAAAATTTAACTCAAGTTTATAAAAAAAGTCATGCATTTCCTTGGAGCTTTTCACAAACTCAATCTACTTTCAAAGCATCTCACAGAATCTTCAAAGTGTAGTCACTGTTGTGCCGCAGGAAATGTGGCAGCTTATTTGCAGACAGTAAGCTCCCACAACAGTAACATGATAATGACCCCATGATCTGTCCTTGCCATGTTAGTTGATTGTCTTCCACTGGCACTGCCAATGTGAGATCCTGGTTACCACTTAAAGGGACATTACCAATGAAGAAGGGCTACACAGAGCTGGTAAAAGGGCATTGTGACAGGGAGACAACCTTGAGACTGGCATGACACATAACGCCCCATCGCCAAGTACATCCAACAGGGTGCCAGGTAAATGGGTATCATCAAAATGGAAAATGTACCAGCCAAAGCAGACCTGTCAAAGTTCATTTATGGGGGACTTTCATGAGTGGGACACTACCTGGACAGCTGCAAAGCAGATTAACATGGACCAGGGAGTCTCACTGTTCACTGACCCACAGAGTACAAGAGGGAGCTCAGTCCAAGTAAATCTGTTACTGTGCTGTTCACTGAGGGATAAGCATTGGCCAGGACACCAGGGAGAACGTCCCTGCTCCTTTCTGAAATAGTGCCCCAGGGTCTTGACATTGGCCCAAACAGGTGACTGGGAACCCAGTTCGTTGTCTCATCCAAACGTCAGGGGCAGTATGGGCTCAGTAGGGGATTGGTTAGCTCAGTCGCCTGGCTTGTGATGCAGAGTGATAGCATCAAAATGAGTTCGATTCCCATGCTGGCTGAGGTTACCATAAAGCTCCCCCCTTCTCAATCCCTCCCCTCACCTGAGGCATGGTCACCTTTAGGTTAAAGTCACCACCAGTTGTCTCTCTCTCTCTCAAGGGAGAGTGGGTCCATGACGCTTGATCTTGTGCATCACCCTTTTGTACTTTTAGCCCTGCTTTTGACATTTGGAAGCTGGACCCTGTGACTCTGAGGGAAGAATGCCACCAGCTGAACCACAACGTTGAAGGGTAATAATATAAGAAATGTAGCAACCAGTGTATATACACAGCAAGCTCCCATAACAGCAATGTAATAATGATCAGATAACCTGCTTTTATGATATTGATTGAGGGATATCTCCCCAGCTGTCCTTCATAAAGGATGCAGGGCAGCACTAATTACGGTGCCTGCTATTCTCAGTAAACCATGCAATGTAGAAATGGATACCTTCAAAGGCGTCTTTAAGAGCACTGGGTCTCTGTCAAAGTTGCATATTTCTTGTCTTTACCTGAAGTGCATGCCAGAGAAAGTACCTAACCACGATGTAACCTTCCATTGCTGCAGGTCTGTTGGCAAACTATGTGCAACGGTTTACAGGATTACTCAAGGGTAGAGTGAGGCTGTGAACCATAACTTAGCGAGTACCTTATGTCTATTAGCAGCTGTTACAAACAACAATTCTACTCAATGAGACGGTATATCTAAAAAAGCTGCTTGGGTTAAGCTTCAACCTTGTGAGCCCCTTGTGAATTTTGTAGGATTTCTTAAACGTTTTGCTTCCGAGTCCCCACCTTTCAATTTACAAAACTTCCATGAATCTCCTGTGGTACAAATAATGTTTCTTTGGCATAAAAATTAGTTGCACAATTAGACAAATATTTATATTTATTAACATATTACTCACTTAATGCAAAGGTTGTCGCTGGTGTATCTTTTCAAATTCTGTCACCACACCCCCTTCCTGTATCAAGAGCCTCCTCCAGCCCGTACAACCCTCCGAGATCTCTATCCTCCTTTAATTCTGGCCTCTCGCGTGTTCTGAGTTTTAACACTCTACCACTGGTGCCGCTGCCTTTAGCTGTCAAGTCCAAATATCTCCCCACTTCTCTACCTCTCTCAACTCCTTTAAAACATTTCTCTTCAATTAATAAGAACATATGGATGAATTAGGCTATTCTGCCCCTCAAATCTGCTCCCCCATTTAGTAAGTACAGAACCTCTAGTCACCCAGCTACCCCCAATACCCTTTGGTTACCTTGTTAATCAAGAATCTATCTAAATCCGCCTTAAAAATATTCATTGACCCTGCCTCCACAGCTCTTTGGTCAAGAGAATTCCACAGACTAATGATAGAAACAAAGAGAACTGGAGGAGGAGTAGGCCATTCAGCCCTTCAAGCTGTTCTGCCATTCAATATGATCATGATTGATCATCCAACTCAGGCCCCTCTTCCAGCTTCTCCCCATAGCCTTTGATCTCTTCAAGCCTAAGAATGTACCTAACCTCAACCACCTGGTTACCCCTTCAAATATTTCCCTGTGTGACATAGTATGAAAAGTTTTATTTGATAACACACCTGAAAAGTGCCTTTGAGATTTCTTTTTACTACTTTCAGAGGCGTTATTTGAAAGCATGTCATTGTTGGGGTTATTTGTATTTGCAGGATTCGGCAATGTTTGTTAGGTCCATGATATTTAGCAAGCACACAAAACCAGGCAAAACCACTGCTTTAAATCAGCTGTGAATTGTTGAGTAAATGCTATATTCTTTTTCTAACATTTTGCCAGTTAGTTTGCAACTGTGAAAATTCACTTGCCATTGTAACCTTCGCTATCAAGGCTAGCATTTACTGTCCATCCTTAATTACCCCTGAATTCCACATAATCTCTCACCTTCACAAATAGCAGCCCGTTTCTTAACTCCATCTCTTTCTTCAGTCCTGAAAGCTTCTTGTCAATAAAATTTAAATTCTGTTGAATTCTTTCAAGCTTACTCTCCATTTCTCTCAGGGTCTTGCTCTGCTATTCCCCCAGATCCCTGGCTAAACAATGTTCCTGCAATCCACTGTCACCAATTAATCAGGCTGTCCAGCTAATCCACTTCTTCAAAATCTCCTCAGTGGGAAATCTCCTCTCTGTGACAGCAGCTATGACCTTCTAGGGAGCTCCTCAGTGGTCAGCAATGGCCACTGACCACCACTTGAAGGGCCAGGTTTACAGAGTTCAGCAAAAGATGTTTATGTTAACTATTATGTTATTTCTTTATTCTTCAATATATTTTTCTACTTATTCTCTGAAGGTAATGCTTAACTTTTTCAACTTTGTCTCTTTTACTGCTTTGAACCTAATTTATTTTGTACCTTTGTACCTAAGATGGTGTCGTGTGTGATGACATTACATACTTTTTCACTGTACTCCTGTACTTGAGTGCACGTGACAACAAAACCTAAATCTAAAATCTAAAAGAGGCACCTGTTCAAGACGTGTTCATTCAGTTTCATGTTTTAAAGTATTTCTGGTAATCTTGGTTATCGCCTGATGATATGTTTCGATAATCTGCTTGTAGCCTTCTCACAGGCCCATGGGTGGGTGCAGAGCCTTAGTTGAGGAACCCCAATTTAGAGTTCAGCCACACTAGGTCAGATTGAGGTCTTTTCTTTCGTTATGCAGACATATAGCGTCAACTTGGGAGAACAAAGGGTTTAAGATATAAAAACAGACTGGAAAGACTGGGACTTTTTTGCACTGGAGTGTAGGAGGTTGAGCGGTGACTTTATTGAGGTTTATAAAATCGTGAGCATCATAGATAAGGTCAATAGAACATAGAACATAGAACAATACAGAGCAGAACAGGCCCTTCGGCCCTCGATGTTGCGCCGACCTGTGAACTAATCTAAGCCCATCCCCCTACACTATCCCATCATCATCCATATGCTATGCATCCAATAGCTAAGTGTCTTTTCCCTAGGGTGGGGGAGTTCAAAACTAGGGGGCATATTTTTAAGGTGAGAGAAGAAAGATTTAAAAAGGACGTGAGGGGCAACTTTTTTAAACAGAGAGTGGTTCATGTGTGGAATGAACTGCTAGAGAAAGTGGTGGATGCAGGGACAGATACAACATTTAAAAGACATTTGGATAAGTTCATGAATACGAAAGGTTTGGAGAGATATGGGCCAAGCGCAAGCAGGTGGGACTAATTTAGTCTGAGATTATGGTCGGCACAGACTGGTTGGACCGAAGGGTCCATTTCCATGCTGTGTGACTCTGCGACTCGAAATTGTTTCTCACTCCAGATGATCACAAACTTATTGTCGGGGTTCACAGGAGCACCATTAAAATGCTTATTGCTGTCAACTAAAGCCTGACTGCCTCCTCTTTTCCACATAAAACACCCCATGGCATTAACTCAAATAAGAGTGGGGGCTGATCTCACCCCACACCATCCCTGCGTCTTGGCCAGAATGTGTCAATGAATAAGA
Organism: Ginglymostoma cirratum; assembly: GCA_024137785.1. NCBI lineage: Eukaryota > Metazoa > Chordata > Chondrichthyes > Orectolobiformes > Ginglymostomatidae > Ginglymostoma > Ginglymostoma cirratum. The sequence goes on along the minus strand of JAHRHZ010000056.1, from coordinate 2,818,012 downwards.
TAGATTGGACCACATTCCCTGGGATGGGGAGCAGTGATGGACTGAACTCAGATTGTTGTTGTACCTCAGGTGCCAACATCTGCATGTGTGCTGTGAGCATCCAAGAGGGTTCAGCTGTCTGAGACGCTGTGCAATGTCTCTTAAACTGATTTCAGTGTTAGAGACTTGGTGCTATTTATTGATACTTACCGGAGAATTGCTCATCAGTTTGATCTCAGGTGTAACACAGAGGTCAACAGTGTCAATCAATCCACCATTCACCTACCCATCCCCAGTTACATATCTAATCCAACCTTACCTGTCCAATGCCCTTCCTAGCCCCTGGACTATGCCAACTAACTTGCTTACACCCCCAGCTCTGACCTGATTCTCCCTCAACTACTCCCTCTCCATTTTGACTGCCCTCAACTCCTATCCCACCCCCCTCCCTGACCCCCCCCTTACTATTCCCCCCATCCTGACCTGACACTCCCAACTCTTGCCCCCAACTACTCCACCACCACCCCGACTCCCCCCAAACTACTGCCTCCCATACTGACCTGACTCCCCTCAACTTTCTCCCCACACTGACTTCCCCCAACTACTCCCCTCCAATCCTGACCTGACTCGCCCCCACCCTGACTGTGTTATGCTCCCCAACTCCCACCTTACCTGGCCAACCTAACTAACCCCTGTCAGCCGAGCACCTCCTCAGCCAATTACCCCTTCAATCGAACCTGACCTGATCTGACTCCAGCCCTCCCACCGAGATCACCCAATTACCAACTGTGCCCCCTTCAACACACTCTCATCAACACCTCTCCCATCCCCCATTGTGAGTACCTCTCTGACCAGGCAACCATCTTAACTTGACAAAACCATGCACTCCTCATCTACCAATCTCCTCCCAACAGGAGTCAATCTGACCCCCACCTCCTTGATCATAGCTGACCTGGCTAGCCACTCCCACCATTCTCTCACCCATTTGCTCACTCATTCACTAAAAGATTCAGACCTTTCAAAACATGCCTCAATACAGCAAGCTGGGTTTTGAGAAAAAGGGCAGGTGTGGCTGGTACTGATCCTTATCAGCCACCATCTCCTGCTCTCACTGGTGGTCAGAGCCTGTGCTGACCATTGATACACCATCCAGCAGAAGAGCTGGCCCAGTAACTATATACTAACATACTGGTGTTTGTGGGAGCTTACTGTGTGCAAATTGGCTCCCATGTTTCCTACTTTACAATAGGATTGGCTCAGTGAAGGTCCTAAACAGAAGGTCAGTGAAATGATGTCACCCTGCCCCAAAAGCCTCGGGTACTCTTGTACCCATAGTCACTGCCACAGACAGATCAGCCTTCCTGAGGGTGAACCCAGAGAAAGTGACTGGCCCAGATAGAGTCGCTGCTCGTGCACTCAGATCCTGTGTGGGCCAGCTGGCGGGAGTGTTTTCAGACATCTCTAATCTCTCCTTACTCCAATCTGAGCTTCCCACTGCCTTCAGAAAGACCACTGTCATTCTGGTGCCAAAGAAAGATCAGGACGTGTACCGTAATGACCATCCCCAGTGGCTCTGACATCCATCGTACATCCATCGTTATGAAGTGCTTCGACAGGTTAATAATGGCTCACATCAACTCCAGACTCCCAGACTGCCTTGATTCACTACAATTCACCTACCGTCACATAGCTCCACGGCAGAATGTTATCTCACTGGCTCTACACTCATCCCTGGGACATCTGGATAACAAGGACACCCATGTTAGACTTCTATTTTATTGACTTTAGTTCTGTCTTGATTACCATAATTCCAACAAAACTCATCTCCAAACTCCAAGACCTTGGACTCTGCTCCCCTCTCTGCAACTGGATCCTCGACTCCCTGACCCATACACCCCAATCAGTAAGGTTTGGCTGCACCTCCTCCACGATAATCCTCAATACGAGTGCCCCATAAGACAGCATACTCAGCCCCTTACTATATTCCTTACACACTCAAAACTGTGTGGCCAAAATCAGCTCTAACTCCATTTACAAATTTGATGATGATACCGCTGTAGTGGGTCAGAGACAGAGTACAGGAAAGAGATAGACAGCTTAGAGGTGTGTTGTAAATCTCTTGCTCAATGTCAGCAAAATGAAGGAGCCAGTCATCGCCTTCAGGAAGCGAGTGAAGGACATGCCACTATCAATGGTGCTGAGGTGGGGGTGGTTCAGAATTTAAGTTCCTGAAGTAAATATCACGAACAATCTGTCCTGGTCCATCCATGTCAATGTTACAGTTGGGAAAACACAGCAATGCCTCTACTTCCTCAGAAAGCCAAGGAAATTCAGCAGGTCCACAGTGACTCTTAGCTATTTTTATAGCTGCACCGTAGAGAGCATTCTATCCAAATGCATCACATCATGGTATGGAAACTGCGGTGCTCAAGACCACAAGAAATGAGAGAGAGTTGTGAACACAGCCACACAAACCAGCCTCCCTTCCACTGACTCCATCCATTTACTCCCGCTGTCTCCGAAAGAAACCAACATAATCGAAGACCCCTCCCACCCTGGTTATACTCTCTTCCACCCTCTTCCCTCAGGCAGAAAGTACAAAAGTTTAAAAATATGTGCCAGTAGAACAGCTTCTATTGGTATATCAGACTTGTGAACAGACCCCTCATATATTAGAGTTGATCTTCCTCTGCACCTCCTCTGTAGCTGTAACACTATATTCTGCTTTCTGTTCTGTGTCCCTGTTGCATTTCTGTAAGGTATGATTTGCCTTGGGATAGCACACAAAACAACACGTTTCACTGAGATAACAAGGTATAGAGCTGGATGAACACAGCAGGCCAAGCAGCATCAGAGGAGCAGGAAGGCTGCCGTTTCGGGCCTAGACCCTTCTTCAGAATTCTTCAGACAATGTCTGAAGGGTCGAGGCCCGAAACGGCAGCCTTCCTGCTCCTCTGATGCTGCTTGGCCTG
>JAHRHZ010000056.1:2787596-2810061 GCA_024137785.1 Ginglymostoma cirratum | reverse complement strand
CCATTCCTCAGACGACATGTCCATCCTGGGCCTCCTGCAATGCCACAGTGATGCCACCCGAAGGGTGCAGGAACAGCAAATCATATTCAGCCTGGGAACCCTACAGCCCAATGGTATCAATGTGGATTTCACAAGATTCAAAATCTCCCCTCCCACAACTGCATCCCAACACCAGGCCAGCTCGTCCCCGCCTCCCTAACCTGTCCTTCCTCTCACCTATCCCCTCCTCCCACCACAAGCCCCACCCCCATCCCCTACCCCCTAACCCCAGCCCGCCCCCTTGACCTGTCCACCCTCCCTGGACTGACCTATCTCCTCCCTACCCCCCCATCTACACTCACCTTTACTGGCTCCATCCCCGCCTCTTCGACTTGTCTGCCTCCTGTCCACCTATCCTCTCCTCTATCCATCTTCTATCCACCTCCCCCTCTCTCCCTATTTATTTCAGAACCCTCTTCCCCTCCCCCATTTCTGATGAAGGGTCTAGGCCCAAAACGTCGAGCTTTCCTGCTCCTGTGATGCTGCTTGGCCTGCTGTGTTCATCCAGCTCCACACCTTGTTATCTCGGATTCTCCAGCATCTGCAGTACCTATTACCTCAGATTCCGTTTCGACCGCTTTTTGAAGAAGAGTTCCAAATTTGTTCTTTCAGAAATAAAATTCTCCTCATCTCCGCATTACGCAGAGCACCCTGGTGTGCTCCCAACAATGAGAACACAGCAGGAGTGGTAATCCAGACCCAAAGTTTAGGTATGTTTTTACTAGGCAAGAAAATACCAATGTGTATTGCCCCCTCCCCCACCCCTACAAAAGCAAGAGAAAGTAAGGACAGATGTTAATCAGTAGGCATCTGAGAATGCAGAAATATCATTTTGGGTATCACCTGTAGGGACAAGTAGAGAGGGAGCTTGCTTTGCATTGAGCTCTAAACACTGTCCCCTATCTGGATCACCTATTTCCACTTCTGTCCCTACCTCACAGCAACTGATCCTAAAATCTTTCGTGTCTCTTGGCTCAACTCTTCCTATACTTTACTCACTGAGATCTTAGCTCCAAAGTTTTGTCACTTGCTCGGCAAGTCGGACAGGCTTTCAATCCTCATTTACATATCTCACCCTTACAACACCCCCATCCCATCCATTCCATCCCATATCAGCACCTTCTTACATCCAATATGTGTCCTCTTCCATCCAGTATCAGTGCTCTCTTCCATCCCCAGTTTTCAAATTGGCATTTTTACAATGCTGGATGACAACATTGCTCTCCCATTGCTCAATAGCATACAGTGAGATCTGTGACTGGGAATTCTCCTCCTAGATTCTTGACACCTCTTGCACCTTCAACAAGTTCCCCCTTGGTGACATCCCGTAATTCCTCCCTAATTGTTATTTGGTGTCCATTTATCATCTGTGGTGTGATCTTTTAATACGCTACTGGCATTCCTAATTCTGCAGCAAGTTTTGCATTTTTCCTGTTCAAGTACTTAATACTGTTTACACTTTTGTGGCTTATTACATTCCAAAGTAAACTAGAGATAGAACCTGCTCTTTCCCTGAGGACAGGAACAGGGAATTTACCAGCAGCTGCCAACTTACATACACTTCCCACATTCTCTACAACCACAACCACACTAGATAAACAAGAATTTATTTCAATACTGGCACAACAAGAGTAACCCAACTTGACCCCCCATTCTCGTCTCCGTATTTTACCTTTAGGCTCCTCCGTGGCAAATTCATTCAAACTGATACGATGAACAAAATATTGTACACGCTGGAAATCTGAAGTATAGCAGTTTCTGTGGCGCTAAAGATTGCTGGCACACCTAACGTAAGGTCCTTGACCTGTAAGGTTAACTTTGTTTCTGTATCTTATAGCTGCTGCCAAACCTGCTGGGTATTTCCAGCACTTTCTGTTTCTCAATCATTTGGAATTTTTTTTTCATTATTCATTTGTGGGATGTGGGCATCGCTGGCTGGGCCAGCATTTATTGCCGATCAGTAGTTGCCCTAAAAAAGGTGGTGGTGAGCTGCCTGCTTGAACCGCTGCGGTCCACCTGCTGTGGGTTGATCCACATTGCCATTAGGGAGGAAATTCCAGGATTTTGACCCAACGACAGTGAAGGAATAATGATATATTTGTGCATAACGTTGTTATCCTGTTTGATCCTGAGGTTGAGTTTCAAAATTCACATTTATGCAATCATATTAACATATCCTCAGCAATGGTTTCTCATATCACCGTACCTGAATAGTAGTAGGATCAGAAGTATGCCATTTGACCCATTGAGTCTGTTCTGCCTCTCAATGAGATCACGGGTAATCTGATTATCCTCAACTCCACTTTCCTACCATTTCCTCATAACGCTTGATTCCGTTACTGATGAAATATCTACCTCAGTCTTGAATATACTGAACAACTCAGCCGCAACAGCCCTCTGCAAATATTTCAAGCCTCTCTGCCTGACACTGGTGCTAAAACCTTTGGAGATGACAGTGGCATATTTCTAACGTCACTCGACTTCTTGCTAAACAGGCATTGACTAATGATGTTGGGCCATGTGTTCAAATCCCACAAGAGCTGATGGTAAATTGATAAATTGAAGCTAGTCTCAACATGATGATTGCAAAGACTGTGAAACTATTGGATCATTGTATAAAAACTCACCCTGTTCATTACTGCATCTTAGAGAAGAAGACCTATCATCCTTACCTAGTTTGGTTGACTCAACTCCAGACACTGTAATGAGGTTAACGCTCAAAGTCCAGTGACCCACTCAGTTGAAAAGCAACTACAGATTTGTAACAAATGACTGCCTTCCCAATGATGCTCACATCCCTAGAAAGAATCGAACATCCTCCATGTGAATCTCAAACTTTCTGCCAACACAACTGGTCTGAAACCCCTATTGTCCCAATCATTACCAGCATTAAATCTTGCTCATTTACCCAGACTGCACAAATCTCCCTCAGCTCCCAATGCGTCAATTTTGAAATCGTATCTAACCACAGCCTTTATTAGCAAAATGTACTATTTGTTCTTGTAACCTTGAAAACTTGGAGCTTCTGTAAACATTGGGACTCAACTGGCACATCATGTCTAATTCTGGACACCTTACTTTAACAAGGTTAGGAAAGTTTTAGAGGGGCTTCAGGAACAATTGATGAGAGTCATTCTGAGGAAGAGAAGCTTTAGTCTTTGGATGGAACGGAGAAAGTTAAAAGGAGATTTAGAGTCATAGAGATGTACAGCGTGGAAACAGACCCTTCAGTCCAACTCATCCATGCTGGCCAGATGTACTAAATTAATCTAGCCCCATTCGCCAGCATTTGGCCTATATCCCTCTAAACCCTTCCTATTCATATTCCCATCCTGATGCTGTTTAAATGTTGTAATTGTACAAACCTCCACCACTTCCTCTGGCAGTTCATTCCATACATGCACCACCTTCTGCGTGAAAAAGTTACTGCTTAGGTCCCTTTTAAATTTGTCCCCTCTTACCTTAAACCTATGCCCTCTAGTTTTGGATTCCCCCACCTTGGGGAAACAACCGTGACTATTTATCCTTTCCATGACTCTTGTGATTTTTAAAAAAGCTTCTATAAGATTGCCCCTCAGCCTCCAACACTCCAGGGAAAATAGCCCCAGTCTATTCGGCCTCTCCCTACAGCTCAAACCCTCCAACCCTGGCAACATCCTTGTAATTTTTTTCCAAACCCTTTCAAGTTTCATATCTTTCCTATAGCAGGGAGACCAGAATTGAACACAGTATTCCAAAAGTGGCCTAACCAATGTCCTGTACAGATGCAACATGACCTCCCAACTTCTATACTCAATGCACTGAACAATTAAGGCAAGCATACCAAAAGCCTTCTTCATTATCCTATCTACCTGTGACTTCACTTTCAAGGAACTATGAACCTGCTCTCCAAGGTCCCTTTGTTCAGCAACACTCCCCAGGACCTTCCCATTAAGTGTACAAGTCCTGACCTGATTTGCCCTATGAAAATGCAGCGCCTCACATTTATCTAAGTGAAACTCCATCTGCCACTCCTCGCCCCATCTGATCAAGGTCCCGTTGTACTCTGAGGTAACCTTTTTCGCAGTCCTCCACACTTCCAATTTTAACACCATCTGCAAAGTTTTCAAAATCATGAGGTTCCTGGCAGGATAGTCAGGGAGAAACTGTTCCCATTCACGGAACAGAGACAGTGGTTTTACATGAAAGGCAAATGAATCCAAAGGTAACATGAAGTAAGATGAACACAGCGAGTGGTTAGGATTTGCATTGTACTGCCTGAGAGTTTGGTGGACGCAGTTTCCATATTTGTCTTCAAAAAGAAACTGGACAATTAATGAACAGATTAAAAATTGCCGGGCTATGGGAAAGGAGGCTGGAGAGTGGTACCAGTGAGGCGGTTTTGGAAATGTCCAGTCCAGCCACACAGGCTGACAGGCCTAATCCATGTTGTAACTGTTTTAGGATTCAATGATTCATCTCAGTAGGAACCTTGACAATGTGATATTTTAGAAGCTGCTCTTAGTCTCTTGATGTGTTCCTTGACAGCTGTGCGGTGTGGTAGTAATCACGCAGTGTTCAGACCACCACAGGTTTAATTGATGACAGTGGGAATGGAAGCCAAAGGCGCAAACAACTGGTTTCTTTGCTCCTGTCTGTGGATCTGTTCTAGAAGATGCCTTTTGTGATAAAGATCCTTTGACGCTCAAATGGCTTGTGAATGCTCACTGACCAGGTTCGAACACTGAACTTGACATGGAGGGTTATCGGCGCAGACTGGAAATTGGAATCATCATAGAATCCCTACAGTAAGGACACAGGCCATTCGGCCCATCAAGTCCACAATGATCCTCCAAAGGGCATGCCACCTATACCTAACCCCCTACCCAATCCTTGAAACTCTGCATTTCCCATCCCCTACACATGCCCAGACACTACAGGCAATTTAGCATGGCCAATCAACCTAACCTGCACATCTTTGGACTGTGGGAGGAAACCGGAGCACCCAGAGGAAACCCACGCAGACACGGGGAGAATGTGCAAACTCCACACAGACAGTCGCTGGAGGGTTGGAATCGAACCCGTTCCGTGGCGCAGTGCTAACCACTGAGCCACCGTAATGCCCAGTGAGACCAACCATGCATGATCTTATTGAGTGATGGAGCTAGCTTAAAGGTCCAAATGGTGTACTTTTGCTTCTCAGTCTTGATCCTATGTCACTTGAACTAGACCTCAAACAGTTGCTGGCAGGGCCTGTACTTGTTCGAGTTCAGAATAATGAGTGGCAAATTTATTGAAATGTATAAGAATATTCGGGGCCTTCGCAGTAAGGTTGTTTCCCCTTGTGCGACCAGATAGGTAATCTCAGAATAACCATCACACATTTAAGACAGATGAGGATGAATTTCTTCTCAGGAGGCTACTGAGGCCAGGTCGTTAAGCATATTCTAGGCTGGGACAGCCTGATTTTTAATCATTTAGAGATTCAAGGGTTATAAAGAAATGGCAGGAAAGTGGAGTTAAGGATTATCAAACCATGACCTCATTGAATGGCAGAGCATGCTGAATGGGCTGAACAGCCTACTTCTGCTCCTATCTCTTATGGTCTCATCCACAGAAAGTGTCCATGGAGACAGAGAGGAGAGGAATAAAATTGGAACAATTACAATTTTTGTTTGAACAAGTTCTCAAGGCAAAATGGATTTCAGAATCTCATTCTGAAGTTATTGCTTAAAGAAATATTGAATAGCATTACCAATATAAAATGTTGACAGTATGTTGAAACAGTGGATATATAACCAGGAGGCTCTACAGCAAAGCTCAATACTGCACAGATGCGTCCGAGCCAATTTTGTTCATTATTCTTAAGTGTACTTTTATTTCTCAAGCCCTTTTAACATTAAGTTGAATAGATACAGAGACAAGATGAAACTATATTAAAGAAAACAATATTAAAATATCTAGTAAAGAAATATAATCCCAGACATTAATTCAAAAATCCGTTGGAATACAGCCATTGCCACTTCCAGCGCAGCTGTTAAAGAATCACAGAAATGTTACAATGCAGAAGGGGACCATTCAGCCCATCATATGTGCGCCAGCTCATTAAGTGAGTGTCATTACCTAGTGTCAATTACCTGCTTTTTCACTATAAACGTGCACATCCATTTTATTCAAATAATCACTGAACGCCCTCCTGAATGCCTCAATTGAACCTTCTTCCACCACATTTCCAGGCAGTACATTCCGCAAACATCTGTGCTTACAGAAATACTCATTTCAAAGGCAAAAGGGTTAGGTAAGACAGCCTCACCTCTAATCTAGTGAGAGTCAAAAGATGTCTCCTGCCTTCAGCAGACCCTCTGTCCTCTTAGCTGGCATGTTTCCTCATGACCTGGGAAACACAGCCAGCCAGAAATGCTGGGTAAACGTCAGGCACTCACATCCCTCATACTATATAAACTGCCAACTCACCTTCAAAGAGTGGGCTAGTTGTCATCTGCCACATGTCCTGACTTTGGTAAAACCAAAGGCTGGACGGGTGAGACGGGAGGCAGATCTTTTACATCTGGCACAAACTCACCAGTTGTCTAGACTTAAAACAAAGTCTCTACTTAAATCGACGTAGTTGTTTCTCAAGTGGTATGACTGCCGGCCTCAGCATGGACCCTCAACTCCCAGCACTCCTGGCTCAAGGTGAAGCTTGGCCCGGTCTGCGTTCTAAGGCCTGTTATCCTGAACTGTTATTTCTCTATTTTTCTAATTTGTTCCTGGACTTCTATTTCTTTATTTTTCTAGTTTTTTTTCCCCTAAGGGAGTTTATACTTAAGAATCCGTGCCTAGGTACAGAAGACAATGCCGTAAGTAAACTTTTCACGGTACTCATGTGAATTCATGTGACAGTAAAGCTAATTCTTTATTCTGCTCCTTGGTATGTAGGAGATAGGATATGCCACATTCTCAACTCTGGGTTCAAGTCAGCTCAGACAGAGAGACGGAGTTCACTTTCCCTAATCGTAGACAGATGCAGGATTCTTGTTCCTGAATCCTCTCCAGAAGTACACGTATGTAGATGCCAGATGCAGGCTGGGAAAGGGTTGTCTCTCAGGGTCAAAATTCCCATGTGTGCTACTATTATCTGGGTAAACTCTCAACCGCAATTGAGTGAGTTGGCTTATGAGGAAAGATTGAGTACACTGGGGCTACACTCATTGGAATTTAGAAGAATGAGGGGGGATCTTATAGAAACATTTAAAATTATTAAGAGAATAGATAAAATAGAAGCAGGGAGGTTGTTTCCCCTGGAGGGTCAAACTAGAACTAGGGGCATAGCCTCAAAATAAGATTTAGGAGTGAGTTGTGGAGGAACTTCTTCACCCAAAGGGTTGTGAATCTGTGGAATTCCCTGCCCAGTGAAGCAGTTGAGGCTACCTCATTGAATGTTTTTAAGGCAAAGATAGATAGATTTATGTACAGTAAAGGAATTAAGGGTTATGGTGAGTGGGTAAGTGGAGCTGACCCTATGAAAAGGTCAGCCATGATCTTATCTAATGGTGGAGCAGGCTCGAGGGGCCAGGTAGCCAACTCCTGCTCCTATTTCTTACGTTCTTATACAGGTTTCCTTAAAGGCAGAGTGGAAATCTGGAAGGGAAATCCAGAAAACACAGGAGAGGGCACTGCCCACTTCTTCAATGAGTAAGTTCTTAGAGGATAGTCCCAGGAAGGACCACAAAGAATGATAACAAGACACACATCAAGTGGCAAATTTCACAAAGCAGTAAATATTTATTCTTATTGCTGTCTGAAACCAGACAATTGCAGAATGACATAGACTTACAGTAACAGAAACTAAAAAAAACGCAAAAACAATACTGTAATTCCTGAATCTGTGTGTAATAAAAAAGGAACTGTTTCTAACTGTTCGATTGCTGGTTTAGCAAACGTCAGTATATACAGAAATAATTTTGAAATACTCCAAAAAGACACTCAAAGTTACACAATAAAAAAAAGATGTTTATTAATTAGAAAAAAATGAATAAATACTTTTGTACCTGAATGAATTAAAAAAGAAACCTAATCCATTGCGCTTTTAAAAATGTCTAGTCACTAAACAAAAGTTCATGAGTTGCGATTTGATGTAACATCAGAATCTTCCTTGTAATTCTCTTCATCTTCTGCAGCAAGACAGAAAGAGATATAATATTGGCATTAAAAAGAAAGAAATGGGACCATGAAGTTCATTCATTTCTCTGATCACATAAACACTACCATATCAGAGACTTAAAAGTTCTGTAATTAATACACACTGATCCACAAAACAACATCAGAATATTCACCTTCCCCACATCTCTCTGCTTTTCTACATCATGTGGCGTTACCTTTCTGTACAGTTTTGTGAGGTCTTTTAAAATGTAGGATTACCTTTAACCACTGTCTCATTCCCTCATTTCATACTACACCACCCAATGTCCTGTCTTCTACATCGTCCTATGGTTCATTGGTTATATTAGTTAAGGACTGTCTGGCATTGTACTGTCGTAATTTCTTCTTAAACCTCTCCCAGTCTTTCTCCTCTTGAAAGGACACCTGAAATCTTCATTCACACCTTTGCCCCCAAACTCCTATTCCCCAGATAGTGCAAGATGGTGGGATGCCTTTACAGTGTCGAAGTTGCCAGGGCAATGCAAGTTAGGTAGAAGGCAGGAGAAGGGATTGAGAAACATATCAGTCATGACGTAGCGGTCGGATTGAACTCATAATCCACACGGGAAGTTCATTTTGGAGTACTGATTTTCATTTACGAAATTCCTGATCCCAGTCAGGGCTGAGTGGGACAAATGTGCCAATCCAATGGGAACACCTACTGGACAGCAATAGGTTTCTCCATCCCTCACACTTCCTTTTGTGGAGACCCGGTCTTACCACATGTTGGTGAAGATGGTCAAGAGGTGGCACATTCTCAGGGACGCAGGTCCCAGAACTCAGGGCAGCAAGCACCTACCAACCGATCTAACTGGGTAGCTACAAGAGGGTCTTGGCACCAAACAGTCCCATCAGGGATAACTTCTGGCTTTTTGAGCTGAAAACAAGATTTCACCAGTACTAGAGATAGTAGGAACTGCAGATGCTGGAGAATCTGAGATAACACAGTTTAGAGCTGGATGAACACAGCAGGCCAAGCAGCAGAGGAGCAGGAAAGCTGACGTTTTGGGTCGAGACCCTTCTTCAGAAAAATTTCCCCAGTACTAGCCTGGCTCAGCTCAAAGGTGTCAAAGGAGATTGCAGTCACAGGCAGCACTTGGACTCAAACTTGTAGCTTTAGAAAAATGGGAACTAGGAGCAGAAGTAGGCCATTCAGTCCTTCAAGCCTGCTCCATCATCCAACAGGCCCATCATCCAACTCAGCACCCTGTTCCCACACTCTTCCCGTACCCTTTGATTCCTTTCAGCCCTAGGGTGAAGAAATTTCTCGTAAACTCAGTCCTAAATGGCCTACCTAACATCGTAGTTGATGGTTAAGCTGAAGCCAAAGTTTATATGGGTTATCTGTGCGAAGAACCGTTCTTTTGGGCTTTTAGCTGAGCTTTTCTATGCTGTTGGTCAATATCAGTCCTCCTAACCCTGCACACATGATATTTTTTCAGAGATAATAGGAACTTTTCTGAAGAAGGGTCTCAGCCCAAAACGTCAGCCTTCCTGCTCCGCTGATGCTGCTTGGCCTGCTGTGTTCCTCCAGCTCTACACCTTGTTACCACACATGATATTTTAATAGGTCTTTACTCCCATCCCTCAGCTCCCCTGTGATCAGCAGAGAGTGAATGTTTAATCATTCTTGTTATTAGGCCATGTGACAGATCTGGACAAGATGCACCTCATCAGAAGAAAATTAGTGCATTTTCCTGCAACTCTCCCAGCTGGGTAAAGGCGCAACCTAGTGTGGAATACTGACTGAAAGGTTATAGACTCAGAAAGCTGTGCAGACCCTTTGGTCCAACGTGTCTATGCCAACCAAATATCCTAAATTAACCTAATCCCATTTTCCAGCATATGACCTATAACCCTCTAAACCTTTCCTATTCATGTACTTATTCAGATGCCTTTTAAATGTTGTAATTATACTTGTTTCCACCACTTCCTCTGGCAGCTCATTCCATACACGCGCCACCCTCTGCATGAAAAAGTTGCTCCTTTGGTCCCTTTTAAATCTTTCCCCTCTTAATTTAAACCTACACCCTCTAGTTGTGCATGCCCCTATCGTGGGACAAAGACCTTGGCTATTTGATCTATCCATGCCCCTCATGATTTTATAAACCTCTGTAAGGTCACCCCTCAGCATCCAATGCTCCAGAGGAAAAAGTCCCAGCTTATTCAGCCTCTCCCTATAAGAGGTGCTCAATTTAATTGGGTTCTGGGTGGGATGATACTAGATTTCTCATCACCTGGATTGAAATCGTAAATGGGGTAGATGGTGTGATGGAGGGAGTTGGGGGAAGCAGTCAGGATGCTCAGTGTCAATCTCTTTCCAATGATTTCCATTGGAAATAGCCCATGGATAGATGATGAGGGGGAAATATGAGTGGGCCTGGTGAACAACCAATGCTTCAGACCAGATTCCCAAGTGTTCCGCCAATATACTGCAGGGCTGCTGGTAAATAGAATCAAATCCAAGAATCAAGAATGGCTTTAGGAGAGGAAGAGAGAGATTTTACAAAATGTAACCATGATAAAGAAATAGCTGGCTCCCAAGAAGAAATGTCATTGCCTTAAATACTATTCATCCAATACATCTGACCCCACATTCTAGTCTACGACCTCAGAAAGAGGAAATAATACAGACCTACACTCCTGTTGTAAAAAAGGGATATGCTGTTGCCTTGCTCTAAATCAGGACAGATGAAAGCATATAAAACTTCAAAGGGAACATGGGTTCATACCGCATGAGAAAAAGATGGATTGGCAATTTGACTCTGATTGGTCAAAGCATTCCATAGGGAATGCACCAGGAAACTACTGGTCCATTACACTTCTGTTCAATTTGAAAAAGGCCTTTCCAATCAGAGATAACACTGTGCGGAACTGGAGGAACACAGCAGGCCAAGCAGCATCAGAGGAGTAGGAAAGCTAATGTAAGTCAAGACCCTTCTTCAGAAATGGGGAGGGGGAAGGGTGCTGGGAAATAAATAGAGAGAGGAGGGGTGGGGCTGGGGAAGGTGGATAGGATGGTGATAGGTGAGTGCAGGTAGGCAGTGGTGGGGATTGGTCATTGAGGTGGGAGGGGCATATAGGTGGGAGACAAGATGGACAGGTTGTGTCAGGTCAAGGAGGCAGGGATGAGAGGGAGGGTGGGTCATGGGATGAGGCCGGGGGGTGGGGAGATTTTGAAACTGGTGAAATCCATGTTGAAGCCATTGGGCTGTAGGCTCCCGAGGTGAAATATGAGGTGCTGCTCCTCCAGTTTCCGGGTGGCGTTGTTGTGACACTAGAAGAGGCTGACCGATCAGAGTTGGCTCACACATCTTTCTCTCATGCGGTATAAACTGTTGCTCCCTTTGAAATTTGGCATTCTTGCAGCTCCCATATGAGGCTTCGATAGCTTGTCTCTTTTCAGCAAAAGTAGGCCATTGAGCCGATTCTGCTCCACCATTTAATGAGATCACAGCTGATCTATTAATCCTCGACACCAGTTTCCTGCCTTTTCCCCATAACCCTTGATTCCCTTACTGATTAAAAATCTGTCTATCTCAGGCTTGAATATACTTAAAGATCGAGCCTCGACAGGTCTCTGGGGTGAAGAATTCCACGGATTCACTACCGTCCGAGAAGAGATTCCTCTTCATCTCTGTAAGACTTACAATACACAAATCTCTGCGATGTATAGAGTATTTACCAGAAAAAGCCTCCTGTTTGATTCTGGGACTGATCCTCTCGCCCTCTTCAGTACTGGGTGAGGCATGTTGCTGTGCCACCCGAAGCCCCTCATCAATCAATGCCAACTGAATCATCTGCTTCGTTTTGCTCTGGCAGGGTCTGAACGTACTGGGAATGTCGGAGGGGCACGGAGATGGTGCGAGACTGGAGTTTGAAGTCATATCCTCAGACGCATCTGTATCAGAAGGACAACTTTAGAAAAATGACACCAGCAGGATTACACATTCATGTTCAATGTATGAAACAGACACGGTATGGCTTCCTACTACACAGCTGTTTTCACTTAATAATGATTTGCCACTCACATGACATGCTTATAATGAATGAGAGGTGGCTGGTTGTGTACACATAGACACATCATGCGTGCAATGCTGATAGGCAGGGAATTCCCCCCCTGTCTGCTGATACAGACATAGAGTCATACAGTACAGAAACAGACCCTTCAGTCTAACCAGTCCATGCCAAACATAATCCCAAAAGAGACTAGTCCCACTTGCCTGCTCCTGGCCCATATCCCTCCAAACCTTTCCTATTCATGTATTTATCCAAACGTCTTTTAAATGTTGTAACTGTACCCACATCCACCACTTCCTCAGGAAGTTCATTCCACACGTGAACCACCCTCTATGTAAAGATGTTGCCTCTCATGTCTTTTTCAAATGTCTCTCCTTTCACCTTGATGATGTGTCCCACCAGTCTTGAAATCCCCAATCCTAGGAAAAGACAATTACCATTAATTCTATAGACACACCTCATTGTCTTATAAACTGGTATCTGGTCGCTGCTCAACCTCTTACAATCCAGTGAAAATAGTCTTAGCCTATCTACCCTTTCTTTATAACTCAAATCTTCCACACCCGGCAACATCCTGGTAAATCTCTTCTGAACCCTCTCCAGCTTAATAATATCCTTCCTATATCTGCGCGACCAGGACTGGACACAGTATTCCAGAAGAGGTCTCACCAATGTCCTGTACAAACTCAACATGACTTCCCAACGCCTATACTCAAAGGACTGAGCAATGAAGACAAGTGAGACACTTCATTCCAAATTGTTTCTCTCGGTAGTTGTTGTCAATCCTTTTGGTTTGCTGTTATCTTTCAATATCAGGGACAGGGTGATGAGGCAAGTAACGTCAGCCAGAATTGGAATTGAACGCACATTGTCGGTTTTATTCTGAATTACACTGAAGTCATTGAAGATCAAGCTCTACAGAGCTTGGGTTAGGCTATAGTTGGAGTACTATCCTGTGAGTGAGGGCAAAGTTTAGTGTGGGACAGATTGAATCTCATTTCGCTTTCCTCCTTGTTCTTCTGCCAATTACAATTAAGTCAGCTAGCAATCCTCTGGTCCCTGGATTCACAGGACATTTATACTTACAGACTGATAAACTTCAGCTTGCAGCAGGTTTTGCAGAGAGAGTGAGGAAATTTTTTACAAGGAGGGTGATTTGCGTGTGGAATGAACTTCCTGAGGAAGTGGTGGATGTGGGTACAGTTACAACATTTAAAAGACGTTCGGAAAAGTCCATGAATAGGAAAGGTTTGGAGGGATATGGGCCAGGAGCAGGCAGGTGGGACTAGGTCTATTTTGTGATTAAAACTGGCGGGGGTGCAGAGAATATTCACCAGGATGTTGTCTGGGATGGAGCATCTTAGTTACAAAGAGAAGCTGGATAACCTTGGGTTGTTTTCTTTGGAGCAGAGAAGGTTGAGGGGAGACATGATTGAAGTATTTAAGATTAAGACAGCCAATGGCCAGGGTGAACAGAAAGCACCTGTTCCCCTTAGTTGGAGGGTCAGTAACAAAGGGCATTATTGTAGGGTGAAAGGCAAAAGGTTGAGAGGGAATTTGAAGAAAAACACTGTCACCCAGAGGATGGTGAGGGTCTGGAAATCAGTGCCCGGGGGAAAGATGAGGCAGGAAACCTCACAACCTCTAAAAAGTTCTTAGAGGAGTACTTAAAGTATCATAACATTGAAGGTTATGGACGTTGTGCCGGAAAATGGAACTATTGTAGATTTAATCATTTTGACAGTAGAGACTCAATCGGCTAGAAGGCCTTTTCTGTACTATATAATTCATGATAAGTAGCTCTTTGACAGAAACCGGTTTTTTTCCCCACGAGATGAAAGGCATTGCTGGACAATTCAGGCAATATACTTATTTAACAGACTTTTAAGACCTCAACCCGCAACCCCTGTTGCTTTTGATGCCATTTCCTGGCCTTAGAACAACCAGACCCGGCATCCAAACCTGGATTTCTCACTCTCTCTGCAAAACCTGCTGCAAGCTGAAGTTTATCAGTCTGTAAGTATAAATGTCCTGTGAATCCAGGGACCAGACAATTGCTAGCTGACTTAATTGTAATTGGCAGAAGAACAAGGAGGAAAGCGAAATGAAATTCAGTCTGTCCCACACTAACCTTTGCCCTCACTCAGCCAGACAGGATACATTTCGTCAGTTCTCAACAAAACCAGTAGGTGGGACAAGCACACAGTGGAAGGAATTTAATGGCCTTCCTCTGTAGAGAGTTTCGTAGTGGGTGGGTGAGCAAGTGGGGTATTTACCAATAGGGGTGGTGGGTGGACACCTCACCACCTTCTTACCTCTGCTTATTGAATCCAGTGGCCTACGTCATCTCACTGGTATAACCCAGTGGGAGGATTACCACATTGTGAGCACAACAAGCAAACCCATGAAGGATAGCTGGTGGGTTCCTTTTTTCAAAATCGTCCAGCGGACAAGTCAGTAGTATGATGGAATACTCCCCACTTGCCTGGATGGGTGCAGCTCCAACAACACTCAAGAAGTTTGACACCATCCAGGACAAAGCAGCCCCTGCTTGATTGGCACTACATCCACAAACATCTATTCCCTTCACCAAAAACATTCCATAGCAGCAGTGTGTACTATCTACAAGATACACTGCAGAAATTCACCAAGGATTCACCTTCCAAGATCACGTCTATCTAGAAGGACAAGAGCAGCAAATAGATGGGAACACCACCACCTTCAAGTTCCCCTCCCGGCCACTCACCGTCCTGACTTGGAAATATATCGGTGTTCCTTCACTGTCACTGGGTCAAAATTCTGGAATTCCCTCCCTAATAGCATTGTGGGTCAACCCACAGCAGGTGGACTGCAGCGGTTCAAGAAGGCAGCTCACCACCACCTTCTCAAGGGGCAACTAGGGACGGGCAACAAATGCTGGCCTGGTCAGCAACTTGCATGTCCCATGAGTGAGTAAAAACAAGGATGTGGCTGTTGCATTCACTGCTCATCCCTAGTTGCCCCTTGAGAAGGTGGTGGTGAGTTGCCTTCCCTGAACCACTGTGGTCTGGTTGGTGTAGGTAGACCCACAATGCTGTAAGGGAGCGAGTTCCAGGATTTAGACTCTGGCAGGGGGATATTTGTTCACCGCCAGATTGTGCGATGCAGGAATGGGAAGGGTGTCACCAAGAGGTACCCCATGCTCTTGTTTCCGAGACTCCAACTCAGGAGCGCCCCCAACCTGCCAACATTACTTAGCTCCATCCAGCAGTGGCTCCAGGTCCTGTGTGGGTATCAAATGGACAGAAACCCCAATTGCTGGGAGCTCAAATCCCACAGTCGTCCATCGCAGAGAAAACCTGTCATTGGCCACTTAGGTGCATGTATGATTATCCTTCTCCAAAACAGTAATGCTAGCCTTTCATTAGGGAGAGAACCTCAATCCACCTCCATTAATTATCGCCCTGTCAGCGACCATGTAGAGGGAAAGGACTGACAGGTCGCTTGGCACTTATTAAACTTTATTTCGCCCACAAACTAACCTTGATCAACAAGTAGCATGTCACACGGGATCAGGTACAGAACAGAGGGGGGCAGAAGCTACTGAGGTCAATAGTAGGAGAGACACTGGCCAGTTACTGAGCTGTCTAGTTTACATGCGTTCACGGGAATGTGAAAGTTGTGTCTTATTGAGTGTGCAAGTGCAGATAGCCCCAAACACTGTTCATTGCAAACTCCAGCTTACTCCAACAATATTCTCACACCCAAGAAAATTGACTTTCCTTAAAGGGGATGAGGTTCCAACAGAGGTTCCAACTGGCATGGCGAGTTTTGTCCAAATGCTGAGCTCCAGTACTCATGGAGTAAATCATGGAGTACATCATAGAGTCATACAGCATGGAAACAGACTCTTCAGTCCGACTCGTCCACATCAAGTTTCTCAAACTAAACTAGTCCCACTTGTCTGCGTTTGACCCATATCTCTCTAAACTTGTCCTATTCGTGTACCTGTCCAAATATTGTAACTGTCCCTGAATCGACCAATTCCTCTGGCAGTACATTCCACATACAAACCACCCTCTGTGTGAAAAAGTTGCCCCTCAAGTCCCTTTCAATTTTTTTCTCCTCTCACCTTAAAAATCTGCCCCCTGGTGTTTTGAAATCCCTCAGCTTAGGGAAAAGGCTTTGGCCATTCACCTTATCTGTACTCCTCATGATTTTATAAATCTCTAGAAGGTCACATCTCAACCTCCTACGGTCCAATAAAAAAGGTCCCAGCCTATCTAGCCTCTCCTTATAGCACAAACCCTCCATTCCTGGCAACATCCCGGTAAACCTTTTCTGACCCCACTCCAATTTAATAGTATCCTTCCTATAGCGTGAACGAATGCAAGCTCCCAGGCACATATTCCCCAACCACTGAGCACCTGGAGGCTGCCGTTGTGGCAATTTTATGCCCGTTAAGAAATTGGGGAACTAACCTGGATTATACCACGGCAGTGGGCAAGGCTCCACATCAGGAGTGGCAAATATAACACTTAGATTGATTACTCACTGGATAGTCAACTGCAGAGGAATCACTGCCTAATCCAATCATCAGACATTCAAAACAGTGCTACTTGAAAAAGGGGCAGGGGCTCAAAGTTAATGCCCCTTCCTAGACACTAATTATTCAAGAGAACACCATTATCATACATATCAGTTGACTGAGGGGGAACTTCTGGGAAAGATCAAAACCTGGCAGGATTATGCCAAAACCAGGATTTTACTAAAACAGTCGTGATCTGCACCTTGCAGTGATTTGCTCTGTCAAAGGCACTAACATCGATGCAAGTTATTGTTGTACACCTCCTGTCAATCAGTCATGAAGGTTGGTGGTGGGGGGGGGGGGGGAGCCATGCCCCAGACCACCCGACTACAGAAAGAGAGAGTGCAGTGGGTCCATTTATAGAGCAGCTGGAAGGCAGGGGCCTCGTGACTTTTGCCTGTCAACTTAAACACCAGCGATCAGTGTTAGTAGAATTGGGAGGATGCAGGACCTCCTCACCACCAGGTGGCAGAGTGCAGTCCTCAGAGTTTCTCACTTCCCTTCTCACTATCCAAGCCATGGGGTCCATGTGGCTCCATCTTTGAAATGTTGACAGTTGGATTAACCCCATGTTGGGCCTCTCTTCCCATTCTAACTGAGACAATAAGCATGCTTTTTGATCAGAATAGACCAAAAACAAAACCAACTTTCTTCCATAATAAGGTTCTATTTTCCTCACTGTTTTATTAAACTATCAGTAGTCACTGTGACAAGAGTCACCCATTGGCATTTAGCTTCCACAGCAACACCCGCACTCCACAATAGAGGAACGTTCACAGCTCACCCCAATGCAGTCTTTGTCATTCTAGGAAATGATTTATTAACGTCGAATTCAAGTTCCATTTCAAACACATAGTCTACTGTGGCAATACAGTCCTGAGGGAGGGCTGCATTGTCATAGCTGCTGTCTTTCAGTGCTGACAATAAACCAAAGCTGAACTTCAACAGAATCAGGGGGCAGTGGCGAGTGTAGTGGCCATCAGTAAGGAAAAGGTACAAGGAAAGCTAAAACGTTGGAAGATGGAAAATCAGCCAAAGCTCAGAGTTCTGAAGGAGATTGCCTAGGAGATTATATAGGCATTAGTGGTTATCTTGGATCCAAGAGGACTAGAAAATGGCTAAAGTAATACCCCTGTTTAAGAAAGGAGGGAAGGAGTAGATGGGAAGTTATAGGCTGGTTAGCCTGTCCTCGATTGTTGGTAAGATTTTAGAGTCCATCATGAAGGATGAGATTGCTGAGTACTGGGAAGGGTGTGGTAAAATAGGGCTGAGTCAGCACAGCCTCATCAGGGGAAGGTCATTCCTGACAATTCTGTTTGCATTCTTTGGTGGGTAATGAGCAAGTAAGAAAAAAGAAGGGAGTGGATGTGATCTATTTGCTTTTCCAGAAGGCCTTTAACAAAATGCCGTACAGGAGGCTGCTAAATAAGATAAATCCCATGGTGTTAGGGGCAAGGTACTGGCATAGATAGAGGATTGGCTGACTGGCAGATGACAGAGAGTGGGGTTAAAGGGGTCTTTTGCAGCCGGAGACTGAAGGGATCCATGTTGGGACCACAACTATGCATTTATACATTAATAATCTGGACAATGGAACTGAAGGCATTGTTGCTAAGTTTGCAGATGATATAAAGATACGTAGATAGACAAGTAGTATTGAGGAGGTGAGGAGGCTGCAGAAGAACTTGGACAAGCTAGGAGAGTGGGCAAAGAGGTGTCAGATGGAATACAACGTGGGAAAGTATGAAAGTATGAGGCAGGAAGAATAGAGGTGTAGACTATTTTTGAAACGGGGAAAATTTTCAGGAATCTGAACCACAAGGGTGCTTGGGAGAAGTGGTTCAGTACTCTGTTAGGGTTAACATGCAGATTCAGTTAGCAGTTAGGAAGGCAGATACAGTGTTAGCATTCATTTTAAGAGGGCTAGAATTCAATAGCAGAAATGTATTGCTAAGGATGTATAATGCTGTAGTCAGTCCACGTTTGGAATATTGTGAGCAGTTCTTGTTTTTAAGAAAGGACGTGCTGGCATTGGAGGGGGTACAGAGGAGGTGTACAAGAATGATCCTGGGGATGAAAGGTTTGTTATATGAGGAGCAGTTGAGGACTCTGGGTCTGTACTTGATGGAGTTAGAAGGATGAAGGGGATCTGATTGAAACTTACAGAATACTGACAGGCCTGGATTGACTGGACATGGAGAAGATGTTTCCACTAGTAGGAGAGACTAGGATGTGAGGGCATAGCCTCAGAGTGAAGGGACAATCCTTTAGAAGTGAGATGAGGAGGAATTTCTTCAGCTGCTGATCTGCAGTCAAACAGCTGGCTCAGTGTGAGGTATAGCAGTGTGAGGTATGAGCCTGTTTCTTGTTAAACTGTGGCAGAGTCCTCGGAGGTTCCAGAGCTCCCCCAGCTCAAAGATGGCTTTGTCAGAAATGTTCCGCCGCAGCGTCCACAGGGCTGAAAGGGCAATATTGAGGAAGGATAACTTACCGTCGCCACTTCCTTCTGACATCCCGCCATCCTCCTCTTCCACAGGCTGCATCCCGAGAAGGGACAGGCTGCGAGCCTTTGCCGAGAAATATTTATCGCTACGTTTCTGCTTCTTGATGAGGTCGTTCTGCTCCTGCATCAGCGAGAGCTGTTCTGTGGTGACCTTCTCCAGTTCTAGCTGTGAGGTTCCGAAGGAAGGAGAGAGAGAGTTAAGGTAAAACAAAAACAATCAAGCTAAAGGCAAAAGAAATAAACGTGCAGAATACAGTCTTTGTATTGCAGAGCATAGGCACAGCATCATCATGGGGGCTTGATATTGTCACCTTCTCCCCAGAAGGCCAGTTGATGAAGGATACAACTGGAGCTAATCCTCACACATGTCTATCATTCTGAGAAAAAGGGCTATTTGGTCAAAATGTTTCATCTTGCACTTGTCTGGACCATGGCAAGAATGCCAAATCTCAAGTGATCGCAACAATTTATACTGCCAGAGAAATTGGCACAGATTGGTCGGAGAGTCAACCCTGATTGTTTTCCAGGTTACAAAGGTAAAAGCAACGAGGAATGACAGGCTCCCCAAGCCCCTAGGTATTTCCAAAAATTGGCGCAAGGTTGGAACACATTTGCTTTTGTTTGCAGAGAACGGATCCCTGCATCTATGTCATTTGTAACATGGATAAATGAGCCATGTTACAAACTCAACTGTTTAACTTAAACTAGCAAACAGTGTAGCTATTAGTGTGCTCAGAATTGTTCAGCAGCGCTGCCCAATCACAAGATCACATCTACCAGTAAACCAGTGGTTTAACCAATGCGAAAGAGAGTACATAAACCTCTAAGCTGATCCCAATAAGGTTCTGTGGCACCAGGTAAGTATTTTACATTGCAAGATTGTAGAAGAAAAGGTCACCTGTAATTCATGGACCTCAGCCACATTGTGACTGAGCTCCTCCTGGATAATCTTGGATTTTAGAGTTTCCTGTTTCTGGTAAATTCCAGCCAGTATGGCTTGAATCTCAAGCAGTCGTTCCTATGATATAGAGAGAGAGATAAACAAAACACATGAGCTCCCTGTGGCAACGCGCAGGGTGACTTATATCAGAATACTGCCAATCTATCAGTGCTGTGGCTGTCCCTGCATGTGTTTACAAAAGGAAGGCATGTCAAAAAATGAATGACATTCTCAGACATTAACCAGCATCCTCGCCAACTGTGACCTCCTCTCAAACAACCAATTCCATTTGAAAATAAGTCCCAAAGAAGCTGGCTCAATATCCATAAGAATGTGAGGAATAAGAACAGGAATCAAGCCCTGGAGCCTGTCCCACCAATTGATAAGATCGCAGTTAACCCACTTTTACTGTCTCTACCCTATAACCCTTGACTCCATGGTCAATCAATAACCTGTCTAACTCAACCTCAAATATATGCAAGGACCCAGCCTCTACTGCTTTCTGGAGAACTCTAAACACTGCTGAGCCTCTGCATGAAGAGATTCCTCCTCATCTCCATCTTAAATAGGATATGCCTTTTTCTAAAACTACATCCTTTGGTTATAGATCGCTTCTTTAAGGGGATTGTCCTGCCCGTATCCAACCTGTTGAACCCCCTCACAATTTTATATGTTTCAATAAGATCATCTCTCATTCTCCTAAATTCCAATGGGTATAGGCCCAACCTGCTCAACTCTTCCTCATAATTCAAACCCATTTCTCCCCAGAATCAGCCGAGTGAATCTCCTCTGAACTGCCTCCAGGGTAAATGATTTCCTCCTGAAGTAAGAAGATCAATATTCCCATAAGGGATATGGGGCAAAGGTAGGAACACGCTAATACAAAACAAATAACCGTGGATGCTGTGTTTTTTTTAATACTTTCTTAGGGGCAGGAACAGGCAGAAACAATGGGGTTTTTGGGGAGGGAGGTAAAATCAGGCACCACATGTAGGGTGTCCCCAGATGAGATGAGGTTGGTGGGAACATGGTGTTAGGTCACAGATAAGCCACAGAATCAACAAATGACAGAACAAGCTCAAGGGGCTGAATGGCCTACTCCTGCTCCTCTATTGATCTAAGCTGGCAATGAGATACCAGAGTCTAAGCCAGGTCTACTCAAGCTGATCTGAGCCAGAACAGGAGCATGACAATGGCTCCCCCATCACCGGCTGATTTGGTGCAGGAACAGACCATCAAGCTCCCTGCTCCTGATCATCAATCTATGACATTCCCTCATAAGGTGCCAGCGTGGGGCTGGGAGGTCATGACACAAGTTGACTTTGGCTGTCTTGAGGTTTCATGTGAGGTGCAAAAGGACTGGAAGTGCCCAGAGAATATTAGCCACGGATCCCAGAGTTTCTAAATCAGCAAAATCCTGCTTAATGGTAATTTGCATCAACAGGAAGAGGAAATCCACACAAAGTGTTGTTCCTTTCAAAATGTGAGCAAGCACGTTATGAAGCTGTAACAGAACTATTAAGATCCTAGAGCACAAAAGACAAAGATATAAAGCTAAACCTGGATTGGACTGCATTGGTGGACAAAGGCCACTTAGAGGGTATGGGAGAGATTTATTCTGATGGTACCAAAAATGAGAGGCATGAATTAGGAGGAGAGGTCACTACGACCGAGAAAGTTAACTGGAGATCGAAAGGTGATGTTTAAAGTTTTGACACAAGCAGAGAAAGATTATTCCCACTGATCTGCAAAGTGCTCACCCAAAGGCAGAAATTTAAACTTGCTGCTGCATAAGAACTGAAGGATTTTGGAAGTTCTGTGCTGTCTGATGTGCCAACATTCAGATGACAGCAATGCCCCTGTCTGACTGTATGTAGAAGATGTATACCTCACAGCAAACTATCCAGATGAACTGTCCACTAACCAAACAGCATTGAAGCAGAGATAGTGGGAACTGCAGATGCTGGAGAGTCTGAGATAACAAGGTGTAGAGCTGGATGAACACAGCAGGCCAAGCAGCATCAGAGGAGCAGGAAGGGTGACGTTTCGGGCCTAGACCCTTCTTCAGAAATGGGAGAGGGGCAGGGGGTTCTGAAATAAATAGGGAGAGAGGGGGAGGCGGATAGAAGATGGATAGGGGAGAAGGTAGGTGGAGAGGAGACAGACAGGTCAAAGAGGTGGGGATGGAGCCAGTCAAGGTGAGTGTAGGTGGGGC